>CAJQZJ010001896.1:15611241-15635698 GCA_907164525.1 Lophiomys imhausi
TGGTGTCTGATCTGTTTTCTGCTGAGGTTTCCGTTGTCCAGTTGTCCCTGGATTTCTTGAATGGATGCTTTAAATCTCCTGGAAAGATGAGAACAGAGCCCTGCCCTAATCCTAACTCTGGGACAATTACCTTTTTTTTGGGGGGTCAGGTAATATTTTTCCTGGAGCAACAGCCGTTGTGTTTTATCACAGCAGTAGAAACCTTAACTTTGAGTGGCAAAGCTAAGGTTCCAGCCCAGGTTCCTGAGTCAGGATCTGCTGAGAAAGAGAACAGGAGCTTTGCCACAGAGATGTTACAGTCAGTCGCTCAACGATGACTTACTGGGCTTCTAACACCTGCCTGTGTTAGTTACAGTTTTGTCACTGTGTTCCAAACTGAAAGGAGGAAACCCAGATTGCTTTTGGCTCACAGTTATAGATAGATTTCAGTCCAGCACTGTGGAAAAAGTATGGTAGCTGGAGTGGAAGCTTGCACCTCAGCTGTTCCTATGATAACAGACAGGATGCAGAATGGAGCCAGGAGTTGCTGTATCTGTCAAAGGCCCACCCCTAACGACCCACTTCTCATAGTTGGGCCCCACCTCACAAAGACTGGTAGCCTTCAAATTAGTACCCAAGGTTGGGGACAGAGCATTTAAATATGAGCCTGTTGGGGACATTTCAGATCCAACTCACACCACTGCCAGAGTTCCCAGTACTGAGGATTCCGCAGTGAGAAATGGACACAACCCCTATCCTGTTGAAGCTTCATTTTGTGGTGAACAGAAACTAGACAGAGGCCAGACACTTACAGTGGGAAGTGATAAATGCTAAGTGGAGAAATTAATGGATGGGGTAGGGCTTCTTTTCATTAGGATGTTAGCAAACGCTCATTGGGAAGGTGCTAATTCACATATTTCAAATACCAAGATGGCCATCAAGAGACTTGTACGGAGAATGCAGTGGACATAATTGCTTTTGTTTCCTCTTTAGAGAATCCCTGGCAAGTGTCTTCCCTAGGTTCTCTGAAGAAACCATTTGTGCATGGACCCTCAAATCCAGAAAAGCACTCTTGGAATTCATGCATTCTTTCTTAGATACTTGCTGTGTGATGGGACTTTTCCTGGGGAGGTATAACACACATGTCTACTCACCCCAGACCAAAGTATGGATACCACCAAAGTCCAATTTGGAACACTGAGGCTTTGGGGGGTTACTTACAGGAATATGGGTGAGGGTTTCTTTTATGACTCAAAGACAGCTGCATCACCAAAGTCCAACTCAACATGGATGACAGTTCACAAAGCTGGGAAGCTGGAGCACACTGCACAGCCTGGAAGCAGTGCAACATGTTGGAGAGTGTCCTTTCCAAGTGCCTCAGTCAGTCTAAATCTTTTCCAGACAGCTCAGCTGTTTTTTGTTTTGTTTTTCCAGGCAGATGATCTCGTCTAGGAGTCTTCTTTGCAGCTTGGCTTGCCTGAGAATCTTTTTTGAAGCTGGGCTTCACTTCTGAAGCTGGACTATCAGCTTTCACTGCTTGCTCCAGCAGGAAGGGGCCTAGTGAAACTGTTCAGTTTTAGGGACTTCCTAAAGCTACTTTGGGTTGTTTACCTTCCTGTTTAAGAAGCTTTCTTGGAGGATCCAATGGTTCCACCTTAGAGGAAACTGCCACACAATATCTCAGGCTTGACACAAAGACACATTGTGGCCTTAGAAATTGTAACCACCCTCAGGTTAAGAGCTGATTCTGAAATAGGATTGGAACAAAAATACTGTTTTTCCATCCAAAACAGGTTTGCCAAATGAATTTTCTGTTAGTACAAATGCCCCCAGCAAATTCTCTTGTGAAAGAAAAGTGGTGCCCCTGATTCCCATAGTTACCCATGCACATAGAGAAAGTCCATAAAGTAAAACATCTGTGGGCATTCTTGCCTGTTAGAGTCAAACAAGAAGCTTAAACAACATGGAAGGACATGGACGGGTATACACAAACACACACACACACTTTTAATTTTCACCCCCCCCCCATAGTTGTAAGAATTTCTAAGAACAGTGGGACAGCTTTGTCATATGGAGTACTACTAAAGTTTGTCCCAAAACAATGTATTGGGGCTAAAATTTCCTAGCATGTTTAAAGAAAATGGTCAAAACAACAACGACAAAAACCATGGATAGGATCACAGGAGATATGCGTTGCTTTTTAAAATGAAGTGCATTGCAGTGATTGCTACAGCCTGGGCACCCTAGTTTGTAATAAAGGTGCCCTCTCCAAGTCATAGTTCCCTCATGGCAACTGCAGGGCAGCCTCGCAGTCACCAGCCCTCGAAAGCAACAGCGCCCCATCTCCTTAGAAAGCGTCCACATTTGCAGTTTCACAGGTTCCTAGTAGCCATCACCCCAGCTATCCCTACCTAGTGAGGAGTGCCACTCCTGAGCTCTTCTGCTGCCTGAGAGTGGACCACAAACTGGTCCCAGGTTCTTAATGTCAAGATTCCTTTATCATCCAGGTGTCATCTTCCTACCTTGCCATGTCCTTCCATCACTTTTTAAGAGTAAGGTAAGTGGAACTGATTTCTGTTTCAGTATCTCCAGCTGTTTTTCATTCATTAATTCTGCTTTTGCTCAGAAAGATCTCCTGTTCATTAACTGGGTGAAAATGAACACGCCTCGGGGCATTTCACATTCTCTTAGCAGTCGTTAATGATTTTTTATAAAAACCCCTCTATACCTCCATACCAAAATTTTATATATTCTCTGAGCTAATTCCAGTCCCCTGATGAAATGCCTGTCATACTAAAATCAAGACACTGCCCAATTTAGGCCAATGTCATTTATTCAGCTCAAATGTCTTCAAGTCTACCCTAGACTGGCCAGGTATAGGGATCAAACTGTGAATAGCAAAGAAAAGGAATTTGTCACTTTCACAAAGAAGCTAGCTTCCTAAATCACATGCATGGTTATATCACCCATGCAGGAACAATTAAAATCCTTATGGAGAAACCTAGTCTTTCATTAATGAAATGAGGAAAAACAAAAAGACAGAGTGAGTCAGGAAGAAATGTTGGAATCAAAAAAGAGAATTTGTCAGCTTTGTGGTAGGAGTCAGAATGCCAACTCTTTCCAAGGAATTGGCTGGTAATTTCAAGTTGTCATAAAAGCCAGGCAGAAATACTGGGAAGTGGCAGTCAAGATTATATACAGAAGGAGACTGAGACCCCCCATTTCAGTCATTCCAGTTCAGCTCTGAAGCAGGTCAACGAGCAACAAAATACGCCAAACAAACAAACCATGTCAGAAGACCAGACCTAGCCTGTGGGCCATCAGTTTACAAATCTGCCATCTGGCAGAACCCGCCAGCTTTGAATTATTTGGGCCAGAATGAGGAGCAGGTTGTCCAGACAGCTGACACAGTTGGCCAACTCCAAGGTGAAGTCCCCGAGCTCCTGCCTCTCTCCTTAGGCTGAGCGCGAGCTGTCTTCCTATGCTCTGTCTTGACTTTAGGGCCATCCTATTTCTAGAGTACAGCAAAGTGGCACCTAATGTCACCATCCATTCTGCTACATTTGGTCTGGAAGGAAGACCAGCAGCATGCCAGCGGTTGAGCCTGCTGTAGTACTGCTCTTTATAATCTGGCATGCTAAACTCTGTTCTGTAGCCTTTAGCTGTCAACTTGCTACTGAAAACAGTCATGTTGTGTACAACATCATATAACATGTAATAATGTTTTCATGATGTATCACATTACATTATGCTGGCCAGTTAAGATTATGACAGAGCTAAAACATTCCTATCACCTAGTGACATCACAGCACCATAATATCATGACACCATGCATCACTCCTGAGCTTGCAGACCTCCTGGGTGCCAGTTATATATAAGCATAGCTCATGTAATTATGTACAGCCAAAATTCCTCACAATGATAATAAAGGACTATAATGCTAGCTGATATATTTATCATCTATATTTTAGCTATTATTTTAAAGTTATATACTAAATTTTTCTACTTATTGAAAAACAAATGCAGTAAGACAATATGGCATGCTATGCTATATCACCTCTCACAGCTTGTGTTTACTGTATCTTGATTATATTTTAGATACTTCACTTAATATACTCTTAATTTGTTCATTATGGTACAAGGAGTAATAGGCTGTAACATATACATATTCCATCATCTAAGTATGTAGTAGGTTATACTCTGCAAGTGGTTTTAACTGTGTGATGTTTGTATCGGGACAAAATTATCTAATAGTTAAGGTTCTAGAACATATCCCCATATTAAGCAACACACTACTGTATATGTATCCATATATGTATATCATTGCTGTATCATGTGTATCAGGCAATGCCTCTCTTTATATCCACAAATGGATTTCAAACAATTTTGCTCTTTTCCAATACTATTTATTTACACTCTTACTGTGTGTCTTTATAATATTTTACCATATATTTTGCTAATAGATAAGAAGGTCTTTTACAGAAAAAAAAACACTTAGGCATTATTTTTTCTTGAATATGTAGAAACCAGACCCAGAAAAGTATGGCTAGTTTAATCATAATGTCAAGTAAGTGAGAGAGCAGCAGCAGCTACAAGGATGAGGCATATTTCTTGAACTGATGAGTGAAAAACTCCTTCCCTGTGATTTCCTTCCTATTAGCATTGCAGCCATGAAAATGTCAGCATCTTGAATGTTGCCGTTGAATTCCTAGGTGATGTACTCAGGGCACCTCACTTTGGTCTTACAATTTTGCTTTTCCTCTCGTCTCTCTGTAACCAAAAGTTATCCAGCCCTTGTCTCTTTTTCAGATCCTATCTAGGAATGGCTCTCAGTGGCTGGTTGTGCTACCTGTCTTACAGAGTTTATTGATATTTTAAAGCAGAATGAGAGACACTTCTTGGTAGACTTCAAGCTACATCTATATGGGTCAATGACTCTTCTTGCAAACTCCGGGATTTGTCTAAGGGTCACACTGTGTAAAATATAAGTTGTTCTCTCTCCCTAAGCCACATAACCCCAAGAGCAGCCATTCTCCAAGTGAGCTGTGCAACCTCTAGTAGCCTGATATAAGTGTAAGTTCTTTGGCTCAACCATAGACCAAATCAGAAGGAACCGATGGGGCCATGATGAGGAAAGTTAGCTTTCTACTACCATGCCAGAGTATTTCCCTCCATAACTCTGTATGTAGTCTTACCCTTTCCCCACCTGTCTCCCTTGATAAACTCTAAATCCTAAAACAGTGGCGACTCTATTTGCTTGTTCTTCATGAAATACCACTGAAGACCCTAACACTAATCCATGACACACAGAAGGTACTTAGGCACTTTTTGTTGAACACATGGCTATGTGAGTAGGTGGCAAAATGCCTACATTAGCAGTGATTCACACACGTTCGTGTCGGGACTTTAATAGCCCACTATGGAGGTGGGACAAGCAAGACTACATACGGAGCTTTGCTATTCAATTGAAATCTTCACTCTATTGGCTGTACAATCATCAGAGAGTTGCTTATGCTGTCCTTGGGCCCTGATGTTTTCATGTGTAAAGTAAGATGATGATGATGATGATGATGATGATGATGATGATGATAATACATCAGCCTTGAAGGGCGTTTTCACAGAAGTGGTGGCAGAAGTGTTTATTACTTTACCTATGTGTTTCTTCTCTTCCTAAATGGTACACAGCTCTTTGCATTCAAACCTGCAGACCCTGTCCAGGGTCAGGATGGAGTTTCTCTCTCATCTTCATTAGCATGATACTAACAGACTCCAGTTCAACTCCCAATGCTGCTGTTATCCACATCCTGATTTACTGCATCATTCATTAATGCTCTTAATATTTGCATTGCAAATAACGCATTTCAAGGCTACTCAAGTGGACTCTCTTAATGTGACCACATGACCACTGCCAGCATTGTGATATGATTTCCATGACAAAGCCATTCTACAATGTTTTCTGACTTCTTGGTAGGAGGCCTGTGTTCTTAGTACCTTTAGTAAGACCTCATACTGTTGTCATGGCTAAACCATTAAGATACAAACAAATTGAGTTTTTCCCTTCTTACCATGAGCGGTAACATGCTATTTATTATCTCTTTCTGAGTAATCCTCCCTCACTTTACTTTGAATGTTCAGCATTTTCCTTTCCGTGGAGAGCCATAGATTTGGCAGGAGTTCAAGGAAAGGCTGAAAATGCTTCTAAGAAACTATTTTAATCCCAAACATAAATGTTTTCAGAACAGGTTGGAACATATATAATATAGACACCAAAGCATAGGCAGTTATCTCCAAAGGGCAAGAGAGGACAGAGAAGAGACTGAGGTACCCTGAGGTTGAGGATAAAGGACTAACGCAATGGTGTCTTTGCTTTTCCAAGGGTCATGGTGTCAGCTGAAGGACGGGAATGATAAGATGAATGGAACAGAATGATAACGTCCAAATGTGTGGGTGTACTTATTCCCATGGCTCAAATATGACTATTGAAGCAGTTTTCCTGTCCAACAACAGCCATTCTGAAATTATAATAAGATGCAGAACATGGTGTCCAAAAACTCTGACAAAGTTGTGAACCGAGAGTGGAGGAAAGGTGAAAAATGGAGGCAAACATTCATAAGTTCCAACACAGAAATGACTTGATTTTTAGAGAATTTTTCCTGCTGGCTTAAACTTCTGAAAAACATAAAAACAAGAGCTCCATCTACATTTCTGAGGATGAAAAGGATGTTGGAGAGTAGAAATTCGATACTGTTTAAACAATGAGATTGTGAAGGCCACGATGATCTGCCTCATTGTTCATCCTGCCATCTAGCCAACTGTATTCACACACATCTAGTAATACATAATATATTCATGGTATATTACTGAAATAGTATACAGCAGTATCATTTATTATTTAAAGTCTACAGTTCCTCTACTCTTTTGTATATGGGTCGAGGGAGGGTATGCACGTTCGTGTGGGCATCACATGTAAGTATTTGCATGTAGTGGCCAATGGTCAGCCTCAGGTCCTCCATAGGAGCTATCTACCTTGTGTTCTGAGAAAGAGCCTCTCACTTGCTTGGCTCAAAGTGTGAAAATTAGTCTGTCTGGCCAGTGAGCCCCAAAGATCTGCCTGTTTCTGGTTCCCCAGAGCTGGGATTGTAAGTAGGTAGCAGCAGGTAGTCTTCCTGTGGGTGCAAAGGAAAGTGTTCATGCTTTTACAGCTGGCACTTTACCTACCGAGTGTCTCACCAGTTTCCTACAGCGCAAAACAGGTCTACGGTTTAACTTTCAGAAAGAAACAAACATCACATCACCTTGCAGGATCAGTTAGGGGCGATGTAGGCATGAGGTGGATGGAAGCCTTGATTGCCACTGCAGGGAAATTATGACAATCTGTGAAAAGTTCCCATAGATTTTTGTAACACTGAAGTCTTCTTAAGGACCAACTTCTGTGAAAATCCACAGTGCCTGGAATTTTCCCTGTCAAAGCCAGACATATTTTTTTTTAAATATTTTATTTTTTTTTCTTCAAGTTACATCTCAGTCACAAACCCCTCCCTATTCCCCCTTCCTATCCCACCCTTCCACCCTCTTCCCCCCAGAAGTTTCCCCTTTCAGTCTAACAGATGGTTCCTTCTCTTATAACAGTAAGTATTATACAAAACAATAGATATAAATATGCCACATTTATGAGAGTTAAATGGCCCAGTATACCTTCCCAATGTCCAGTTTATACATATTTGGCCCCTGACTTTAACATTCTACTATCTAACCCTGAGAGGGATACATATATTTGCTTATATAGGAAGTGCAGGGCCTGCAGCTTCCAAAACTAAGAAAGAACATACCAATAACTGCCTGGACAGTTCCCATTTTCTCTCCATACATTCCAGCATCAATCTTCAGGCTTTGGGTCCTGTTTCTCTGACAGACATTTGTTGTAGAGCAGGGATTATGAAGGACTTACCTACCCTGTCTTGGCAGAGTTAGGCTGTCGACTTCCCTGCTACCAAGTTTTGTCCTTTTTGGACAGCAGTCTGTCTGCAGTTGGTGCAAGGGGTTTTTTCATGCCAAGAGAAAGGCTTGCCACTAATTCAACCATCTTACAGTGGAGGTTCTTCGATGCTTATCTTCTACTTGGAGTTTCTTAAGGACCAACTTCTGTGAAAATCCACAGTGCCTGGAATTTTCCCTGTCAAAGCCAGACATATTTTTTTCGTTGAATCTTGCTTTGAGAGTAGTGATTTTTTTTCATATGTAATTTGTTTTTTTATGTGAAGAAAGAGACATTCTGTTTCTCTTCTTTAGATGGTTGTCATATTCCTGTAAGAACAGTCAATATTGGGTCGTTTATCTCTTTTCCTTCCGATTGTGATGTGGGGTGTGTGAATGTGGGCAATATGGATTTTTTTTTCATCGCTCTATTTTACTGCCTAGTTATTGGCTAGTGGCCTTCATGTATTTTCCAGAATATTTTGAACGTGATGACAACTCTTTAGTCTTTGTTAACTGTGCTCTGCCTCTCTAACTTTTCATGTAATAATTGCTTTCAGAGACCAAAACAGAAATGGGATATTGCTTTGTTTAATATTTTTTCCAATCGAACACACCATAGCACAGCCATCTGTGAAAATACATTTCAGCTTTCATCAGATTCTCTCCTGGCTTTTTGAGGATTAATAACTCTTTTATGTGGGCGTGTTTCCATGGCTAATGTAATATTGTTGGGCAGAGACGAGGTTCTATTTATGTTCCTACTCAGGTAGGAAGGGAAAGGTTTGTTGAAAAGGAAATAATTGAGTATTTTCACTCCTAAATTTCTGTTTTGTAGAACAAGAACTTTTGAAATGGAAACTAAAGTCAGGAGGTTTCACTTGGTGGAAAATTGGAGCTAATAGTTATATTCACGTTTACTGCACGAGTCTCACTCTCCTACCAACAGGCATAGGGCTCACTCCTCCATTCTGTGCTGTGTGACTGCCTGCTTCCCTTCAAGGGTTCTCTTTCTTTGCTCATTAGCAACTGGAATCCCTGTCGTCTCTGTCTGTCTTTTTCTCCCACATGGGACTCTCCTACTTTTTCCTCAGTGCCCCACTAACACACAGCTGTTGAATGTTCCCAAGGCTGGAATGTAGAACAAACAAACTCTGAAGGGGGTTGCAGGATAATGCAGATCTCAAAGGAAAAAGTTCTATTAAGACTACTTTCCCATCACTGCATAGATGGATTGGCTCATTTTAGCTAACCTTCTCTCTGTGTACTCTAGCACGTCCCCAACCCCTGCGTAACTGGGACAGAACTTCATCAGTCTGGGAGAGAGGTGAAGGAAGCCTGAGGGGAAAATCGGCAGGCCTGATCTTGATGGTGTCCTGCCAGTAATCAGGGCTGTTCTGAGGGATGATCGTGGCCCGAGGACAGCATTCCATAATACACGATAAGGCAGTGCAGACTGAGTGACTTGGAATTAGTTTAAATAACTTGATTGGCCGTAAACTATAGAGGTGATCAGTCTCAGGGCTATTTCTGGCCTGGGATGGTCCAGGTAGAAGAGTACTCTCTCCTGGGAGGGAGAAGTTGGCCGTGGATTAGTTGACTCGTGTATGAAAAGGTCCCTCTTTCTAGAACAGGCTAGCCCAGTGTGTTTCCAGAGATGCACCAAAAAAGCAGCACTGTCTGTCTTTGTTATTTCCAGAAATAGAAAGGAGGGAGTTTCCTAACATGGAGAAGGTGTATTCCTCTCATTCAACCCAGTTCTAGCTCTAGAGAACTTTTAAAAGCTTGTATTTTTCCTACTTCTCATTATATATTACACATTTCTGTTTTCATGGTCACTTTGTTGGAAATCCACTTTTAAGAATAAATAAGTTTCTAAGAGCTCATAGTATGGAGGAACTGACACAGAGGGATGGACGCTAAAGCTTTCAGACCTCAATTATCTCTGATTAGAATCTAGTTTCTGTATCTAGATGCAGCCTGCAATAAGTTTCACCTTTAGTACTAGATAGTGTAGAATAATATCAGATTTTTTTTTGCCTAAGGCAGTTGTTTACTATTGAATGGTTTGTTAGTTGTGTGTGATGAATACAGACATTTTGGGAACCTCTGTAGGAGTAAAGCTGTGAGTCTCATAGAATTGGGTTTTGGATTGGTTGGATTTGTTTGCTTACTCTAATTAATGACAGTTCTTGCTTTTCGGCCTGCTAAGACTTATAGAGAGACAAACAGAAGACATGGAGAGGTTCTGTTGCCTACATGACTTCTCTCAGCTACCAGACAATCAGCCATTTTTATCTATTGTCTCAATGGCTCCAGAGCAATGGCTTGAAATAAGTTTCTGTTCATGATGCCAACTTAACAAATGCTTCAGATTGACCAGAAACTTCCAAGACACTAAGAGCTTACAGTATGGGGGAACTGACACAGAGGGATGGATGCTAAACTTTCAGGCATCAATTATCTCTGATTAGAATCTAATTTCTGTATCTAGATGCAGCTTGCAATGAAGAAGCAAGATATTTCATGTGGACTTGGGGAGTGGAGATGTTAATATGGAAAAAGAAAGAAAGAAAGAAAGAAATTCCAAAACAAGAGTAAGAGGTACTTGTAAGTTCAATTTCTTCCAAACTTTCCTTTTATGCTTTTGAAGGAAAAGGCTCAAGACTTGTTTTTGTTTTTTTTTTCATAAGTAAAATTGATTCCAGCATCAGAAGTGTCTCAAGGTGTCTTATGCTAAGGTGAAGCGGAGAGCTTGTACATTTATTAGGGAGAGAAATTTGAGGATGATGATAGCGACTCAGGTTTAGATCCGTTTGCAAGTGCAAAGACTCAAAGTTGAGAGACTCACATACTATACTGCCTGCCCTTGCAAAGTATACACAAGTATGCTGAATATGTATACAAAGTATACAGCTCCGCATTTGTATTTCATTCACAAAGTTGCACAACTCTCACTTCTATCTAATTTCTTAACACTGTGATTGCCCCTGAAGAAGCATCCCAGGCAGCCATCAATCCCCTTTCTGTTGTATGCACTTGTCTATAGTGGATATTTCTTGGAAACTAAATCATGTACACATAGCCTTAGTGACTGGCTTCTTTCCCTTAACAGGTGGTTCCAAATGTTCATCCATATTAAAACACATTTCAACATTTGATTCTTTTTGACTGCCAAATAGGCCATTGTATGTAAATTTCAGACTGTTTCTAGCTTGAGGCTATTATGAATTGTGCTGTTATGACATTTGTGTGTAAGTTCCTGTGTTTAGACATATATTTTCATCCTTCTTGAGTGTGTATCTAATACTTGAATTTGCAAGCCATATGGGGAATCTATGTTTATTTATTTATAAACAATTAAATTGTGTGTTCATCTGTGTGTGTGTAAGAATGGTGAATGTGGTATGCATGTGGTACATATACCTGTGTGTGTTCTTGTAAAGGCCAGAAGAGGACATCTAAGTGTCCTGCTCTATCACACACTCTCTCTTTTTACATTATTCTTTGGAAACAAGGTCTCTCACTGAACCTGGAGCTATACAAGTGATCTATAAGCCCCAACAACCATCTTATTTCTGTTCTTCCATATCCAGCACTGAGGTCGTTGGGGTTTGTGGCCACCCCTTGCCTTTTACATAGAGTTGAGAACTTGAATTCAAGACCTCATGCTTACTCAGCAAGCACTCTAACCCACTGAGCTAGCATCCCACCCAACTTAGCTTTTAAATCAATTGCCAGACTATTTTCCAAAATGGTACAAACTCTTACATTCCCCAAAACAATGTGCATGTGGGTTCCAGTTTCTCTGTATCCTTGCACACACTGATTAGGATCAGTCCTTTGATTGTACTCATTTTAGTGGAACTGAATCCTATCTCACTGTGTGTTTTACCTTCATTCTGTGATGGCTAACAATATTGACCATCTTTCCATATGCTTACTGGCCATTGGCCTCATAACAGTCTTCTTTGGACAGCTGTCTATGTAAAGCTTTTCTCATTTTTAAATGATTTGTCTCCTGGTTTGAAGAGACTGTTTCTAATATTCCAGATACTAGCTTCATATCAGATAGAAGTAATATATTTTTCCATACTTTTGTGGATTTTCCTATTCACTTTCTTTATTAAAGTAGTATGCCTATTAATTACTTGGGAATTTCATACAATGTGTTTTGGTCATATTCATCCCTCTCCCTCAATTCTTTGCACTTCCACCTCACATTCTCTAACTACCAAAACTTCATGTATTTTTAAAAATTTTTAAATCCTTTGAGTCCAATGTGTGCTGCCCTAAACTGACTTTTCCTCTTCCAGCAGCTATCAATTGTAAAGAACTCCTTAGGTAGGGGGTGAGACTTGGTGCTCACCCTCCCTCTTCATGTTGGAATTTTGTGCGGGTTGATCTTTCATAGATATTATGCATGCTGTCACAACCATTGTGAGTTCATGTGTGCTACTGCCTGTGTCCAGAGAACACTTTCTTTGTAGTTATCCACAGCCTCTGGCTCTTGTGATCTTTCTGTCCCCTCTTCCATGATGATTTCTGAGCCTTGGGAGGACAGATTTTGATATAAATGCTCCATTTAGGGTTGAGCCCTCTGCTGTCTCTTATTCTCTGTCCCTTGAACAGTTTTGGGTCTCTGAGTTAACCTCCGATTAGCATAATAAGAAGTGTCTCTGATGAGAGTTGGGAGACACACATATAATATGAGGGTATAACAATAATCCATTAGGGGTGTGTTTAATATCATTTTCATTTAGCACAATAATGGTAGCAGGATCTCTTCTACTTCCTACAACCTGTCTCTATACATAGGTTATTGGTCTTGATAACACCAAGAGATATGAGTTTCATCTTGTAAAAACAGGCCTCAAAAAGAATCAGAAAGTATTTTATTATCCCCATAATGTCTGTACCACTACTATTGGACCTGTCTTTCCAGGTCAGTTTTTTAGCTTACAGCATTCACAACTGGGTGACATCAATGATTATTTTTCTCCCTTGTAGGGGGCACAGCACCTTCCAGCACTCTGAAAGCTAGCCAGTAGGGATGAAGCTTCTAGGTCAGAACCAGCTTGATTTCTTAATATTCTATGACTCAAGAATGTGGTATCTTCAGTAATAGGGTCTTACTGCCACGCTCTGGAGGGTAATAGAGAGTAATGGCAGCAGCCTACACTTTAATTTTTGTGGACCACCATTGGTCAATAACCCCTAAAGAGGAAACCCATTCCTGGCACTGCCAACAACTCCTAAACAGGTAAGCCATTCCTGGCACTGACTTTTTGTTTGCTAGCCTGTAGCATCTAGTAGGAGCATGGCCCCGTATTAAAGTGTAACTCCATTTAAACTTTTGATGTTCATATGGACATATATTAGGAAGCTTCTACAGTAGTGGTCTCCCATATGCTTTTTAAAAAGGTCTTCAATGTTAGTTGCCACTCCACCTACTCTCTCCTCTGCCCTGCCTTCCCGTCCCTCATCCCAGTTCCTTTTCAACTAACCACCCATTTACCCTTTACCTACACTCAGGATGATTGTTTCCAGCTTCATTCACTTATCTGCAAATTTCGTTTTTCTTAACAGCTGAAATATTTCATTGTATAAACATAGCACCTTTTCATTATCCATTCATCAGTTGATGGGTGTCTGAGGTTGTTGCCATTTCCTGGGTATTATGAGGAGCAATAAGCATGGATAAGCAAATATCTCTATAATAGGATATAGAGAGCTTTGGGTATAGATCCAAAAATGCTATAACTATCATACAGTAGATATAGTTTTATAAGGAACCTCTACACTGAATTCCAGAGTGGGCACACAAATTTTCATTCCCAGCACCAGGAAATAAGTATTTCCCTTTCTTTCCTCATGTTTGTTATTGGTAGGTATATAGGCAGGGTACTGATTTTTGTGTTAGCTTTGTGTCTTCCTATGTGGTGAATGACTTTATCAACTACAGGGTTTTTATGCTGGAGTCTAAGTCTTTTATATATTCAACCATCATCTGCAAATAAGAATACTTTTACTTATTTCTTTCCTATTTGTGAGCCCTTTGTCTCCTTCTCTAGCTAAGTCTTCAAGGATCCTTTATCCATATATTTGATGTTTAGATATAGAATTGAATAAATGATACAAGTTTACTTAGCATCTAATTGTCTGAAATTGCAGTAAAATGCGGTTTTACAAATCTTGAGAGTAAACTTTATTTTCCTTTTAACTTCCAAGAGGCAAAAGAGAATTGTGAAATAATCAAGAAGTTGTTTGGAGAAAACAAGGAACAATACAGCCACACCTTCTCCCTAGACTTTGTAGAAAGCTGCCTTGGAGATTTAGAAAATATGTTCGTAGGAATGGTACTTTTATTACTAGATGAGATGATTGCCATTTTTCTTACCTTACCAGAAGACCTCATTGTCCTCACTTTTGATAAAAGGTGATAGATTAGATAGATATATTAAATAGATGGTAGGTTAGAAAAGATGATAGATTTAGTTAGGGGGAGCAGCTGTGATGGAAAGGTGGATACAGAGAACAGATCTGGGATGGCTTTGTGCATGACAAGGTCTACCCTGAGGGAGAGGAATGGAAAGGAGGTTTGCTAGCAGCATCTTAGACTTCTGTGCAGTCAGGGGAAGATTTGGTAAGGACAGTGGGGAATTCTTTAGCAGACGTTGTGATCAGTGGAGTCTCATTTTGCCATGAGATTGCTTCAGTATTTCTCCATTGGTAGGCTGGGAGCAAACATAATGTTGATTTTAGGTTATTGTTTCAAATTGTTGATACATTACATTCTCTGTAATTGAACTCTGTAAGGTATAGAGTTGTTG
The DNA here is from genome assembly GCA_907164525.1 of Lophiomys imhausi. Classification (NCBI taxonomy): domain Eukaryota; kingdom Metazoa; phylum Chordata; class Mammalia; order Rodentia; family Muridae; genus Lophiomys; species Lophiomys imhausi. The sequence continues at coordinate 15,626,028 of CAJQZJ010001896.1, forward strand.
CTGACAAAAATGGTAATTTTTGTTAATATAGAGATTAGCTATAAGAGACTCACAAATACAGTGGTTAACCAAAGTAAATTTTAAGTTTTCTACCGAAATGGAAGCTCAGACAAGCCATAGAGGACCCAGGCCCTTTCTATCTTGTCGTACTGACATCCTAGGATTGCTCCCAGAGATGTTGGTAAACCTAGATGGCTCACCGCTGTGTCTACCATGCAGCCTGAAAAGAAGAGAGGAAAGAGGGACACAGGTCAGCTTTCCATTGTAGAAAAGTGCTGGATAATGAAGGTCTCTCTGCTTTACCAGAACTCAGGTGTAATAATTTTCTCTGGCTGTATCAGATTCTATACATTTAGTGGAAATATATTTTTTCTATTATTCTCCTTCACTTGACTGGCTAAAACCTTGGAGTCTTCAGGTATTAGTTGCTTTGCTTTTTGCTGGGATCAAATATCTGATGAAAGCAAAGGGAAAGGAAGACAGATTTGCTCTCAGTTTGGGAGGATATAGCTCACCACAGTGAGAAGATAGGACAGTCGGTGACAGTGATCCATAGCCAGGAGGCAGAGGGAGATGGGTGCTGGTGCTGTGTTGGATCTCTCTTTTTATTCAGACTGGGGTCCTATCCCAAGGAATGCACCCACATTTTCAGTAAGCTTTCCCACCGTTGCTAGCCCAGTCAAGAAATTCCTTCACAGACAAGTGTAGATATTTGTCTTCTAGACATCAACTGGACATTGTCACTTCCTGCTGCAGGATGTGACAATCCTGACAAAGAACAGTACAGACCACTCTTGGGTGATTGTGTGGAAATGTTCTTACAATGATGTCACTTAAGAACTTCGATCTAGCCACCCTTGAACAACACACCTGAAGTGCTGGACTTTTTCTTGTGCGGCACAGCAAATGGGCCTTTTCCATCACTAGTTTTTTTTTTATTTGCCAGTTGGATGAGATTCAGACATTTATAATCAAGAGGCTCATGGGTTAAGACATTGAGAACTTTGCAGAAGGAAATGCATGATGTTATCAGCAAAACCAAGGCTAGGAATACCAGATCACCTTTCTTCTCAGGTGTTATTACATCATTTTCCTCTATTTCAAAAATGGCTGTGGACAAAACTCTTTTGATTTCAATATAAAGTCATTTTGTAATAAATCATTTATTACTATATTCTATATTATATAAAGTCACTTCTTCATCATCTCAGCCAGTCATGATCCCTGAACATAGCTTGAGTTGTTATATGATTTCCTCTCATTTAGCCTATAACTTTCAATCCTGATGTCCTTCAACCGAGGAATGGATAAAAAAAAAAAAAAACTGTGGTACATCTGCACAATGGAATACTACTCATCCATCAGAAACAACGAAATCATGCAATTTGCAGCCAAATGGATGGAACTAGAGAAGCTCATCCTGAGTGAGCTAATCCATACTCAGAAGGATGCACATGGCATCTATTCACTTGTAATTGGATTTTAGCCATATAGTACAGGATAACTATACTACAGACCATGAACCAAAGGGAACAGGAACATAGATTTGTTACCTGTCAATGAGATACTTCGCTTTAGTGGTGCTGCCTTGTAGGCCCCCAGTGTATGAGGAGGCTCTTGGCCCTCATATGACTGCTGAACTGAGGTGGGGGACTGATATGTAGGGACACTCCACTCTGGAGGAGTGGGATGGAAGAGATAGGGGGTAGAGAGTGGGAGAGCGGGACTGGGAGGGGTGGAAAGAGGGCACTGTGATGGAGATGTAACCTGAAGTAATAAATAAACATAAAAAAATGAACCTATCTGAAAAACATAGCTGACAGAAAACATTTGTGGCAACATTAAATACTCTGGTTTTATTTGGGAGATGAGAGAGACAAAGACAGTCTTCTTTTTTTTTAACCAACAAAAAGTGAAGAAGATATTGATGACCTTTGATTGTTGTTTCTGGAAGATTTATAATGCAATTTATAATGCAATGTTCTGCAATCATTTAGCCCATGTGGATGATATTATCCATTTTAGTTAGAACTGTTCATGTCTTCCAGAGCCCTGAAGCTCTTTATTCAAGTGAAGGGTGCTGCTAAAATGTTGAACTCAAACATTCCCCGCAAAGTTCTTTCAAGACCGTTATTATGAATAGTTTGGTTTTAAGAAATTCCAGATGAATTGTGTAAACCAAGAAGAGGGGCAAAGCATCACAGCAGCTGTGTATGAGAATTAAGAAGCATGCACATCCTAACCCTGAGGATAAGAACAATGTCAAGCTGATGCTTCAGTAATAACAGCTACTCTGATCTAGTGGTGACTGAAAGGTACACAAGGCAATTGGCTTCAAGAATTAAAAAGCAAAGAAGTCCCTTGCCTTCTATATGAAATTGGGATATTTGTGTGAATACATCATTGTTTGGTGCACTTTGCCATAGAAACAAATGTTAACAATGACACAGTCACAGCACGAGTACTTGACCATAAACCCGTTTTATGAAATTCTGAGCCTTAAAGTTCCCATAAAGGAAGGCATTGATTTATTTCTTACAGAAACCAAATTCTTGAACTTGGGGGACCTTCTGATGATGTTATAATTCAGTGGCAAGTACAGGTCAGTCTTTTCTACATTGAGAAATGAGAAAATGAGAAAAGCTCAGTAACTTGAGAGAAATGGTAAAAGAAAGGTTCTAGAATGAGGCAAGTGTTGAAAAGTACTAGAAATAGTAGCCAGCACTAATTGGATACTTACCATGTGTCTGGTGCATGGAAGCACATTGTGGTTACGATATTATTAAAACTTCAGAATTCCATCCAGAGTTATGGACACAAAGGCTTCCAAGCCAGGAAGAGTCAGGCAGGATGTCTTTGGGTACATGAGCACTTATAAACACAGTGGTATACTGTTGGTGTTCTCAGACCTCTCCTGAAGCACTCACCATAACAAAACCCTTAGAGCTGGTTCCTCTTGTACAACCAAAATTTGCAAAATAGACTTTGATGCAGCTGCTGCCAATCTTGCAAATCTTCTGTTTTGATATTTACAGGTTGTCAAAATCTGTATTTGTTTTGCAAGTAAAAACTGTTTTTGTTAAAAATAGAATATTACACACACCCTCTTAAGTTTCCTATAATAGAAAACTTCTTTCTAAAACTAAACTAAACTAAGCTAAACTAAATTAAACTAAACTAAACTTAAAAATGTACAGGCAAATACCCAGTTGTTTACATCTCCCATCACTGCTCATATTTCTTAATTGTCTATTGACAAGAATTCTATGAAGACTGTCCCCTACATCTAAACTTGGCCATGCTTGACCCTCACTTCTCAGCTGATATGGTCAAGGGAAGCTCCTTAGGAAAATTCTAACCAAGGAATCTTTCTCAGTGTCTTAGTTTATTTTTCTGCCATCTTTGATATGTTTCCTTTACCACATGGTTAGGAATTACTCCTGGCTCCCACCATGTTGCCTTCCCCAGCCAAGAGAGGACCGAGGAGAGAACAGGCTCATCCCTTTGGAAGACAACAGCTAAAAGGAGCATGTATGATTGGTTCTCACATTTGTGGTACTCAAGTTTGCATGGTGGCATGCCTTGGCGGTAGTGTACAATTGTGGCAGATAATGTTAATAGCTTTCCAGTATCCACTTTTCTGTGCTCTTTCCCAAAGGATAATATAGTGATTTCTCCAAACTTTGCTGACAAATTGGCTCTCAACAATGTTCTATATTCCCTAGGTTCCTTTGCTGTAGGGATGGGAATCTACCAGTACCCTTTGCTGGCTGACAATGGATCTCAGCATTGGATCCACATCTGGCCCACCAATCTTCAGTTTCAATATCACATTACCTATAAAGGGAATCAGTCTTCGTAAAGTCCTGGAATAAAACCCTTGGTGGTGTTGGTGTTTGTACTCTCAATATTAGACCATGGGATGAGCAAGAGACACTGAGAAATACTAAATTGTGTTGGAATTCACATGCTCAACCAAACTGTATTTTTTTTTAACAAAAAGATCAGTGAAGAAAAAAATAAAGTATTTATATAAAATAAAAAATAAAAAAAAAATAAAATCCCTTTTCTTGGAAAAAATATTAAAGAAAAAAAGAAATTGAAAGACAACTAAAGTTCACTCTTATACTTAATCAGAGCATGTGATGCACTAGGACAGTATTCAGAAATGATCTCTGTGTTCCCAATTGTATATATATTCAAAATGAAAAACAATGGAAAAGTAATATGGTCAGAAATCTATTTGACCAGAAAGACATGAGTATATAAAAAAATAGTAGGAAAATAAATCTGATGAAGACTAAACATTAATGGCAATAATGGTGAAGAAAAACTAATCCCTGTTGCTTGAAAAGATGACTTAAGAGAACAACCCTTTGACAGGACTAAGAAACAAGAAGAAAGGTACAGGAAAAAGTTATTGATGAGACTGTGGAAATGGCTCAGTGGATAAAGAGCTTGTTAAGCAAATATGATGGCCTATGTTTGTATACAGAGAACACATGTAAAGTTAGATATTGTAGCATGCATCTGTAATCCCAGCACACCCAAGGGAAAATGGGAGGCAGAAAACAGGAGAGTCCTTGGGAGTTTGTGGGCCAACTGGAGTTCTAACATAAGAGACACTGTCAGAGGTAGAAAGTGAGAACGGACACCCACAGTTGATCTCTGATCCCCATACATGCCATACACAGATACACACAGACACAATTAAAAATTTAAATTTGAAAAATAAAAATTTGAGAATGAGGAAGGAGATTTTATTAAATATAGAGTGATGAGTTAAATACTGAAAGGATAATTATATGTAATTGATCCTAACCAACCTGAGGACTTATGTAAAATTGATTTTTTTTCTAGAAAGTAATTGTATAATACATCATTGTATTATTTAGGGCCACCCTTTTTAGAGTAGAGTGAAAGATGTAGTTACTTAGACTTTTGACAGCCCGGTGTCTTTTAAAATGACTGGGAAGACTAGATAGCTATAGTCTCATAGCTAAATTTTGAGTTATTGAGGAATTAAAAGAGTGTTCTGGATCTAAGAAGATGTTTTTAAGATGGTGATGCAAGTTAGGATGGAAGCTGAGTTGGATACAGATCTTTAAACTCATGGAGATGGTTGCATAGTAGAATGTTAAAGTCAGTTGCCAAATACATATGGACTGGACATTGGGAATGTGTGCTAAGCCTTATAATTCCCATAATTGTGGCCTATTTATTTTTGTTGTTTTGTATTGTATTTGTTGTTATAAGAGAAAGAGCCATTTGTTGGACTGAAAGGCGGAGCTGTTGGGGGGAAAAAGATATACCTTAAACTTAAAAAAAAAAAAAAAAGGAAGCGGATAGGGGCGTGAGGGAGAAGAGGGTGGGAGGGTGGGACCGGACAAGGTCAAACATAATCAGCCTTGTAGCTGTTCAAGAACAATGTTCCTGGACCCTCCCTCTTCCATCCCCTTCTTCCTCTCCCACCACACCATTGTCCACTTAACAGAGCTTTGTGTGAAAGAACTTACTGCAATGATGAAAGGCTCTCTGCTTTCTAAAATTGTAGCTACTAGCTCTATGCAGTTACTGTGTGCTTGAAATGTGGCTGATAAACCTTTGGATGATGCTTTAAATTGTATTTAATGGAGATTAATGTAAATTTAAAGGCAAATGACTTCATGTGACTAGTGGCTCCTACACTGGACAGTATAGATTTATCATATTCAGAGGATGTCCCCAATTTGGACCTCTTGGGTATCATGTAAGAAGACAGGTTCAAATTATTTAAATTTTTTTGAGATTATAATGCAATTACATCATTTCCCCTACCCTTTCCTCCCTCCAAATCTTCCCATGTACTGTACCTTGCTCTCTTTTAAATTAGTGGCCTCTGTCTTTTTAAAATGTTCACACACACACACACACACACACACACACACACACACACACACCTAATGATCAAATCACTTTTTTATTACATCCCATTTTCTGCATTTTTGTAGAGGAGAGGTAAGGAAAAGCTCACATGTGACAGGGCCTCAAAAGAAATAGCTTCAAAAATTCAGATATTTTCAACTTGAATGTCGGAGTCTTTGAATGATCTTTATGATAGATAGATTTAGTCTCTATATATCATTTTGCTAAAAAAGAGCACCTTCTTCCGTCCTAGGCTTCAGGGGTTCTATGAGCTCATTTCTACCTCAGTGAAGGCACCATTTCTTTTTGTTGTTATTGGTGGTAATTGTGTGTGTGTATGTGTGAACATATTTATACAGGTGAAATATATGTGGTCAGAAGACAATCTCAACTGTTATTCCCCGGTACCACATACCTGCTTTTTTTTTTTAATAATTTATTTTTTATTTCTTCAAGTTACATCTCAATCACAATCCCCTCCCTACTCCCCCCTCCAGTCCCACCCTTCCACCCTCCTCCCCCTCAACCCCCCATCCTCTTCCCTTCTTCTTTTTTGTTTAAGGTATTTCTTTTTCCCCCCAACAGCTCTCCCTTTCAGTCCAAAAAATGGTTCTTTTTCTTATAACTATAAATACAATACAAAACAACAGAAATAAATAGGCCATAATTATAAGAGTTATATGGCTTAGCATACATTCCCAATGTCCAGTCCATATGTATTTGGCACCTGACTTTAACATTCTACTATCTAACCATCTCCATGAGTTTAAAGTTCTATATCTAACTCAGCTTTCATACTAACTTGCCTCATAATTTTAAAAATATCTTCTTAGATCCAGAACACCCTCTTGATTCCTAAACAACTCAAAATTTAACTATGTGACTCTAGCTATCTATTCTTCAACCACCTCAGAGACCTGAGAGGGATAAATATATCTGATTATATAGGAAGTGCAGGGACTGCAGCTTCCAATACTAAGAAAGGACATACATTGCAGCATCAATCTTCAGCTATTTGGACCCGCTTCTCTGACAGACATTGATTGTAGAGCAGGAATTATGAAGGACTTACCTACCCTGTCTTGGCAGAGCTAGGCTGTCGACTTATTTGCTTCCAAGTTTTGTCCTTTTTGGACAGAAGTCTGTCTACAGTTGAAGCAAGGGGTTTTTCTTGCCAAGAGAATGGCTTACCACCAATTCAATCATCTCCCACTGGAGATTCTTCGATGCTCATCTTCTACTTGGAGTAGAATAGGGGGTGCTGTCAGTAGCTGACATGTCTCGAAAATTCTTAAGTTAAGAAAACATCTTTGAATGCCATATTCTGCAGATCTCTTGAGGTTTTTGAAGATGCCCTATCTATCTCTTATATTTAGATAAGCAAATATTGCTTGTCTCTTAGCAACTTGATTTCTGAGTAGCTTAGAAAATAACTGGGATAGACTGTCATAGTAACTAACAAAATGACATGTTTTCATGACTATTAGTTTCTGTTTCTTAATTATCCTAAACAGTTTATGTCGGTTGGTAGCAAGAGGTCAAAACTTGACATTTCATTTTTAAGTATTACTACGAACAATACCTTTAAGAAGCATTACCCTTAATTTTGTATCAATATACAAAGATCAATACCAATGTGGCAAAATATAATCTTAATTTTGTATCAATATACAAAGATCAATACCGATGTAGCCCAATACAATCTTAATTTTACATTAATATACAAGGGTCAATACCATTGTGGCCAAATATAATCTTAATTTTGTATCAATATACAAAGATCAATACCGATGTAGCCCTATACAATCTTAATTTTGCATTAATATACAATGATCAATACCAATTTAGCCAGATATAATATTAATTTTGTATCAGTATACAAAGGTATAAGGCTATGTCCAATAATCTGTCCTTTTTTCTTGATCTTTCCTATACTATGTCTATGTTCCATTTTTCTCAAGTCTGTTCACTCCTATATAGGAGAGAAAGGAGGATACAGAAAAGCAAAAGAGAGAAGTCCCTGGGTCTAACCTCCAAAACCCATTTAACAAGACCATTTAACAGCTTGTAGTCTTTTCCCCTAAATAACAAAATTTTCTATTATCTATCAAATAACCAAAGGGGGAGAACACCCTCCCCACCTTCGGGGGATGGGACGTTGTTCTCTTAAAATGACTTCCTGCTGATTTGGGACGTAGTAAACCTGTTTGGGGCCCAAATAAGAATGGAAAAATGAAGCCGGGCGGTGGTGGCGCACGCCTTTAATCCCAGCACTTGGGAGGCAGAGGCAGGCGGATCTTTGTGAGTTCGAGGCCAGCCTGGTCTACAAAGTGAGTCCAGGACAGCCAGAGATATTCAGAGAAACCCTGTCTCGAAACACCAAAAAAAAAAAAAATAAATAAATAAAAATAAATAAAATAAATAAATAAAAAAAAGAATGGAAAAATGGTTAAAAATGTTAATAGAATCATTTGATGTTCAGTCCTTTTGTGCTCAGCTATTTAGATGTCCTAAGAAGTTCATAGACAGAAGCTGATCTTCAGAACTTTACTGAAGATCTGGCTGGAGTAGTCTGTGGAGCTGAACGATCTTAGCAATTTTGAGTTGTTGTGGTTGTAGACTTTTGAGGAAACTGCTATTGAAGAAGTCTGCCAGGCTAGATCATCTGGGCCACTCGTTTTCTTTGGTGTCTGATCTGTTTTCTGCTGAGGTTTCCGTTGTCCAGTTGTCCCTGGATTTCTTGAATGGATGCTTTAAATCTCCTGGAAAGATAAGAACAGAGCCCTGCCCTAATCCTAACTCTGGGACAATTACCTTTTGGGGGAGGGGGGGTCAGGTAATATTTTTCCTGGAGCAAATTTGTTTTTTTTTGATAATATATAAAGTATTACCTTTCAATCCGGATTAAAGAAGAAATTATTTTGATATTTTGGAGCTAAACAAACCTTTAGTATATATATTTTGAGATCTCAAAGGACAATTTGTTTGAATTGCAGCCTGCCATTTGTAAGTAGCTTTTAAACTTAAATCTTTCCAAATCCTATGTGCCTGTCTCTGCATTCTAAGTTTTGGGATCAAAGACATGTGGTTCCCAACTGATGGGATTAAAGATGTGCTCCTCCACTCCTGGATCAAAGTTTTTCTCTGTTTAGAGCTTGTTTTGTATCACGTGGCCTTGAGCTCTGAGATCTGCCTGTTTCTGTCTCTAGTGTGTTGGGATTAAGGGTGTATTCTTCCCCAATGATGTGACTAAGGGTGTGCACCATCACCACCCTGTTTCTTGTAACTCTAGAATTTATAAGACAACTAACTCTATAGTGATCCTCCTGTCTCTGCTGGAGGTAAAGGCATGGGCTAACACCATGCATTATTTTACCTTAGCTCTAAGTTTTTTCAACTCTTGGAGGTTTGTAAAACCAGGTTGAACAGCTGTCACCTTTAATTTATTTACAGTGTTTTAAACCTGTTACCTGCTTTTTAATGCCAAACCATGGAAATAGCCTATACCTCTACAAAAAAACAAAAACAAAAACAAAAACAAAAACAAAAACAAAAGAAACTTTTAAGCTGCTATCAAGTTTGTGTAATCTCTGTAGCCACCTGCAGTCTAACATTCTAATCTGAAATTAAGGCCATTTTCCTTTCATGCCAGTAAGGTAAATTATAGTTTGAAAATTTTATATTGTATTTTTATTATATTTTTAAACTTATTAACTCTTTACTTAAAAAAGTATTATTTATTTCTAGAACATAGTTTCCTCCCTCCT
>CAJQZJ010001896.1:15635798-15654098 GCA_907164525.1 Lophiomys imhausi
CCCCCCCTCCCTCCCTCCCTCCCTCCCTCCCTCCTTGTTCCTCTACTTGGTACTCTCCTTCTCCTCAGATGAGGTGGGTCCTCACATATCATACTCCCTCAGATCTTGTATCATGTGAAGCCCAAGAGCTTCCATTTGTACTGGAGCTTGATAAGGCACACCATCTAGGGTGTGGGGTTCCACTAACCTGCAGCAGATTCCATGACTCACTGGTGGGTAGAATTTTTCCTAGGATAGATATGCTAGGTTCCTGTCTATTTGGGTGTGTGGGTTGTAGGATAGTTATCCTCTGATGTATCTCTGATGTATGGTTAATATCCATTTGTAAGGGAATACATACCATGTTTATCTTTCTGGGACTGTGTCAGCTCACTTAGGATGAGCTTTTCTAGTTCCATCCATTTGGTTTTGAATTGCATGATTTCCTCATTTCTGATAGCTGTGTAGTATTCCATTGTGTAAATGTACCACAGTTTTTTTTATCCATTCTTCAGTTGATGGACATCTGGGTTGTTTCCAGTTTCTGGCTATTACAAATAAAGCTGCTATGAACATTGTTGAGGCAATGTCCTTGTGGTTTCATTTCAAATCTTTTGGATATATGCCCAAGAGGGGTATGGCTGGGTCTTGAGGTAGATTTATTCCCAATTTTCTAAGATATCTCCAGATTGATTTCCAAAGTGGTTGCACAAGTTTGCAGTCCCACCAGCAATGGGGGAGTGATCCCCTTTCTCCACATCCTCACCAGCATGTGCTATCATTTCAGTTTTTGATCTTAGCCATTCTGACAGGTGTGAGATGGAATCTCAGAGTTGTTTTAAGTTGCATTTCCCTGATAACCAAAGATGTTGAACATTTCCTCAAATGCCTCTCAGCCTTTAGAGATTCCTCTTCTGTGAATTCTCGGTTTAGCTCTGTGCCCCATTTATTGATGGGGTTATTTGATTTTTTGGTGTTTAATTTCTTCAGTTCTTTATATATTTTGGATATTAGCCCTCTGTCAGATGTTGGGTTGGTGAAGATCCTTTCCCACTCTGTAGGCTGCTGTTTTGTTCTAAGGACAGTGTCCTTTGCCTTACAGAAGCTTTTCAATTTTATAAGGTTCCATTTATTGATTGTTTGTTTTAGTGCCTGAGCTATTGGTGTTCTATTCAGGAAGTTGCTACCAGTGCCAATGATTTCAAGGCTTTTTCCCACTTTCTCTTCTATTAATGTTAGTGTGTCTGGATTTATGTTGAGGTCCTTGATCCACTTAGACTTAAGTTTTGTACAGGGTGATAAGTATGGATCTATTTGCATTCTTCTACATGTTGACATCCAGTTAGACCAGCACCATTTATTGAAGATGCTTTCCTTTTTCCATTGTATGTTTTTGGCTTCTTTATCAAAAATTAAGTGACAATAGGTGTGTGGGTTTATTTCTGGGTCTTCAATTCGATTCCATTGGTCAACTGGTCTGTTTCTATACCAGTACCATGCTGTTTTTATTACTATTGCCCTGTAGTACAGCTTGAAATCCGTGATGGTGATACCTCCAGATGTTCTGTTATTGTACATGATTGATTTAGCTATTCTGGGTCTTTTGCTATTCCATATGAAGTTGAGAATTGTTTTTTCCAGATCTGTAAAAAACTGAGTTGGTATTTGGATAGGAATTGCGTTGAATCTGTATATTGCTTTTGGTAAGATTGCCATTTTTATTATGTTGATCCTACCTATCCATGAACAAGGGAGATCTTTCCATCTCCTGATATCTTTTTCAATTTCTTTCTTCAGGGTCTTGAAGTTCTTATCATACAGGTCTTTCACTTGCTTGGTTAGAGTTACCCCCAGGTATTTTATATTATTTGTGGCTATTGTGAAGGGTGTTGATTCCCTTATTTCTTTCTCAGCCCATTTATCTTTTGTGTAAAGAAGGGCTACTGATTTTTTTGAATTGATTTTGTATCCGGCCACCTTGCTGAAGGAGTTTATCAGCTGTAGAAGTTCTCTGGTGGAATTTTTGGGGTCACTGATGTATACTATCATATCATCTGCAAATAGGGATACTTTGACTTCTTCCTTTCCAATTTGTATCCCCTTGATCTCTTTTAGTTGTCTTATTGCTCTAGCTAAAACTTCAAGTACTATGTTGAAGAGATATGGAGAGAGTGGGCAGCCTTGCCTTGTCCCTGATTTTAGAGGAAATGCTTTAAGTTTCTCTCCATTTAGTTTGATGTTGGCTATTGGCTTGCTGTAAATTGCTTTTATTATTTTTAAGTATGGTCCTTGTATGCCTAATCTCTCTAAGACTTTTATCATGAAAGGGTGCTGTATTTTGTCAAAAGCTTTTTCAGCATCCAATGAGATGATCATGTGGTTCTTTTCTTTCAGCTTGTTTATGTGGTGGATTACATTGATGGATTTTCTAATGTTGAACCACCCCTGCATCCCTGGGATGAAGCCTACTTGATCATGGTGTATGATACTTTTGATGTGATCTTGGATCCGGTTTGCAAGGATTTTATTAAGTATCTTTGCATCCATGTTCATAAGGGAAATTGGTCTGAAATTTTCTTTCTCCGTTGGGTCTTTGTGAGGTTTAGGTATTAGGGTAACTGTGGCCTCATAGAATGTGTTTGGCAGTATTCCTTCTGTTTCTATGTTGTGGAAGAGTTTGAAGATTATTGGTGTTAGCTCTTCTTTGAATGTCTGGTAGAATTCTGTGCTGAAACCATCTGGGCCTGGGCTTTTTTTGGTTGGAAGACATCTAATGACTTCTTCTATTTCCTTAAGGGTTATAGGACTGTTTAGTTTGTTCACCTGTTCTTGATTTAACCTTGGTAGGTGGAATCTATCAAGAAAATTGTCCATTTCATTTAGATTTTCCAATTTTGTGGAGTACAAGTTTTTGAAGTAGGACCTAACGATTCTTTGGATTTCCTCAGTGTCTGTTGTTATTTCCCCCTTTTCATTTCTGATTTTGTTGATTTGGGTATTTTCCCTCTGCCTTTTAATTAGTTTAGCTAAGGGCTTGTCTATTTTGTTGATTTTCTCAAAGAACCAGCTCTTGGTTTTGTCGATTCTTTGTATTGTTCTTTTTGTTTCTAAGTTGTTGATTTCAGCCCTGAGTTTGATAATTTCCTCTCGTCTGCTCCTCTTGGGAGTGTTTGCTTCTTTTTGTTCTAGCTCTTTCAGGTGTTCTTTTAGGTTGCTAGTATAGGAATTCTCCAGTTTCTTTTTGAAGGCACTTAGAGCTATAAACTTTCCTCTTAGCACTGCTTTCAATGTGTCCCATAAGTTTGGGTATGTTGTGCCTTCATTTTCATTGAGTTCTAAGAAGACTTTAATTTCTTTTTTTATTTCTTCCCTGACCCAGAGGTCATTGAGGAGAGAGTTGTTCAGTTTCCATGTTTTTGCACGCACTCTGTTGTTTTGGTTATTGTTGAAGCCTAGCTTTATTCCATGATGGTCTGATAAGTTACAAGGAGTGATTTCAATTTTCCTGTATCTGTTCAGGCTTGCTTTGTGACCGACTTTATGGTCAATTTTGGAGAAGGTTCCGTGAGGTGCCGAGAAGAAAGTGTATTCTTTTGTTTTTGGGTGAAATGTTCTGTAGATATCAATTAGGTCCATTTGATTCATGACATCTATGAGGTTCATTATTTCTCTGTTTGGTTTCTGCATTGTTGATCTGTCCAGTGGTGAGAGTGGTGTGTTGAAGTCTCCCACTATTAATGTGTGAGGTTCAATGTGGGATTTGAGCTTCAGTAGTGTTTCTTTAATGAATGTGGGTGGTCTTACATTTGGGGCATAGATGTTTAGTATTGAAATTTCATCTTGGTGGATTTTTCCTTTGATGAGTATATAGTGTCCTTCCCCATCTCTTTTGATTAATGTTGGTTGAAAATCCAATTTGTTGCATACTAGAATTGCTACTCCAGCTTTTTTCTTGGATCCATTTGCTTGGTATATCTTTTTCCAGCCCTTTACTTGGAGATAATGTCTATCTTTTTTGCTGAGGTGTGTTTCTTGTAAACAGCAGAATGCAGGATTCTGTTTTCGCATCCATTCTGCTAGCCTGTGCCTTTTTATTGGGGAATTGAGTCCATTGATGTTGAGAGATATTAATGACCAGTGATTGTTACTTCCTGCCATCTTGATGTTGGTAGAAATAGTGTGTGAGTGAGATTCTTTTCTTTTGTTTTTGCTGCAGGCATGCTATTTGCTTCCTGTGCTTTCTTGTGTGTGGTTAACCTCTTTGGGTTGAAGTTTTCCTTCTAACATCTTCTGTAGAGCTGGATTTGTGTATAGATATTGTTGAATTTAGCTTTGTCATGGAATATCTTGTTTTCTCCATCTATGTTGATTGACAATTTTGCAGGGAATAGTAGTCTGGCCTGGCATTAGGGTCTGCAAGACGTCTGTCCAGGCCATTCTGGCTTTTAGAGTCTCTGAAGAAAAGTCAGGTGTGATTCTGATAGGTTTGCCATTATATGTTACTTGACCCTTTTCCCTAGCAGCTTTTAAAATTCTTTCTTTGTTCTGTACATTTAGTGTTTTGATTATTATGTGGTGGGAAGATTTTCTTTTCTGGTCTAATCTATTTGGGGTTCTGTAAGCTTCTTGTACAGTTATAGGCATCTCTTTTTTTAGATTTGGGAAATTCTCTTCAATGATTTTGTTGAAGATATTTTCTGGTCCATGGAGGTGGGACTCTTCTCTTTCTTCTATTCCTATTATTCTGAGATTCCTTCTTTTCATTGTGTCCTTGATTTCCTGAAGGTTTTGTGTCAGGACTTTTTTAGATTTTACATCTTTGACAGATGTATCCATTTCTTCAATTTTATCCTCTGAGCCTGAAATTCTTTCTTCCATCTCTTGTATTCTGTTGGTGATGCTAGTGTCTGTAGTTCCGATTCTTTTCTTAAGGTTTTCCAGTTCTATGGATGTCTCAGATTGGATTTTCTTCATTGCTTCAACTTCCCTTTTCAGGTCTTCCATTCCTTTAAGCGCTTTATTCATTTCCATCACCTCCTTTGCAGTACTTTGTTGTTGTTCTCTGAGGCATTTGATTTCCTCCCTTAGGCCTTCTATTATTAGTATAAGCGTAGGATTAAGGTCATTTTCCTTTGCTTCAATTGGGTTCAGCTGTCCAGAATTGTCTGTAGCATTATTGCTAGGATCTGGAGACATCCTATTGTTTTGTTTTTTTTTTTTTACCATGTTCTTGTGCTGACCTTTTGTCATCAGATGGACCCAGGTGTTATCTGTTTGTTTCTTTTGTTACCTGACCTTGGTGCTCAGGAAAACTCCCTGCCCTGGGGGTTGGCTGATCCTGAGATCCTGGTGTTTACCTCCAGATGGCGGGCAGGTTCCTGTAATAGACTGACTGGCTCTCGGAGAGGAGGGTGGCTGCTGCTCTCCTCAACTGCTTGTGACCCAATTGGACCAATATAGAGGGGATTGGAGTGGGGAGAGGGCTAGCCTCTGAGGACCTGGGAGCTGACAGGTCTCCTCAGAAAGGCAGGTAGAGCTGTTGTTGGGTCTGTGTTCTCCTCTCACTGACCCAGTCGTTCTGGCTCCCCAGCTAGGCTGACTATGCAGGCAGGGAGCTCCACCCACAACAGATGCTGGCCTCAGTGCGCCTGTTGCTGACTGCCTCAGATGCTTGGGTGCTAGGGTGAGTGACCCACCCGCCCCAGTATTTGTGGAGAACACACTGTTGCGGGCTCTGTTTGCAGGCAGTCTTGGCTCCTAATTGCTTTGCTGTGACTGGGTTAGGTCTCTGCCTCTCCGCTACAGTGCACACTGTGCCACCATGTTGGAGACTCCGGAAAAAAATAATCTCACTTACCTTTGCTCTTGTGGTGCGGCTGGAGTGCAGGCTGGATATCAGGCAGACAGGTGGGACCGCTGGTCTGTGGCTGGAGCCGTGGGCTGGATCCGCTCCTGGGCTAGATCTCTAGCCAGAGCAACTTTCTAGACCGGTGGCAGAGCTGGCTGATCTGAGGGTTGTGTTCCCGGGAACTGCGTGGGCTGTTTTACCTGGTGACCGGTCTCAATGTTCGCTGTGGGAATTCAGACACCGTCTGTGTTTCACTGTAGGCTAGGGGACCTCACATTCACTCCACAGTGACTAATCTCATTCACCTACTACTCAGATGCACTGTTCTATGGTCGGCGCCATCTTGGATCTCCCACATACCTGCTTTTTGAGACATGGTTTTTCATTGGCCCAGAACTCACCACAGAGGCTGGGTGGTTGATGAGCCCCAGGGTTCTATCTTCTCTGTTTCCCCCTGCTGGGATCATAGCCACTTGCCACCACATCTGGCTTTCTCACATGGTTTTGGGAGTTGGATCTGAGGCTCTCACAATTACAAAACAAACATGTTATCAACTAAGATGTCACTCCAACGCCTTGAAGCCTGGTTCCGGGAGAGGAAACACCAATGGCATCCAATAGAATTGAGGGATTGAGGAGGACACTATAGTTTCCCTCACCTTTCCTCCAGCACAATTCTTTGTTTTGAGATGGTTCTTTTCTCCCCTCCTTGACTGTTCTTCCTCAGTTTCTCTACTCCTTCCCTTCCCTCCATAACTCTCCTGTTTCCTCTCTTCCACACTCACCTCTCTTTCTTTCTCTTTGATGGCATAGTCTCGACAACTGGCCCATGATTGTTTCTTCAATCTTATGAAAACAGCTCATTCTTTAGTGTTCCATATATATACCTAAATGGCAAACAGGAAACAGTATCTCTACCTTTAGCTTTTCTCTGTATAGGGTAAGATCTGTTGTGGTTGTTTGGAGACATTGCTGTGTTTCTTTTGGGAGGCAGATGCCATGAAAACATCATGTTCATAAGGTTTCAGCTGGGAAAATGTCTGTAAAGGAAAACTGAGAGGAAGGGAGAGTCATGGAACTACATCTGACTTGTGGGAAGAGAAGGAAGGACAGAATGCAGGGCAGAGTCTAGACTGCAGAGCTCTTCAGCAAAGCTAGAGGGAAATTGGAGTTTGACAAGCTGTGATCTCTGTAACAGTCCTCCTTTACCTCAAAAAGAAACTTCTTGGGGAGAAATCTACATTTATCTGTGGGTATAAGAATAATTATTTAGAAAATAGTGGCTAGACAATCGTGGTACCTGAGGCAGAGACAGGAGGATCTCTTAGTGCAAGGCCAGCCTAGTTAGTCTACAAGAGTTCGGTCCAGGACAGCCATGGTTACACAAAGAATCTCTGTCTCAAACCAAACCAAAACAACAAAAGCAAAACAAAACAAAACAAACAAATAAAGAAAAGTCTATAGTTAGAAGCGTTCTGATTTAGGAAAATGGTAGCAGTAGGTTCTCTTCTAGGGTCGACAACATCCCTAGCCTCAAATAGTTTGCTGGGTTTACAGTAGCAGGCATTAATTCCCTTCTATGGAATGGGGCTTAAGTTCAATTAGACAACTGTTAGTTTACCAAAGATATGCATGTATTTTTGTATATATATATATATATATATATGTGAATGTGTTTGTGTGTATGTATGTATGTTTGTGTGTATGTATGTATGTGTGTGTTTGACTATGTTTCTGATGTGTTTTTGTGTATGCACATTATGTGAATGTATTTGCCTATATGTATGTAGGTATATGTATATATATGTGAATGTATTTGTGTATATGTTTATGATTTTTTGTGAGCCATGTATGTGTGTGTTTGCTTATGTGTTTGTGTGTGTGTGTTTGTGTGCACTTATGGGTATGTGCATGTGTGTGTGTATGTATGTGAATTTGTTTGTGTGCATGTTTGTATGTGTGTGCACACATCAGTGCTGGCTGAAAACATAATGAAAGACAACTAATCTAAGAATCTAGAGAACATTCATGCACAGCTGCTATTAAAAATCCTGGCTAAAGTTTCCAAAAGCAAATATTATGAGTCCTTTTAAAGAGGTGCTTAACTAGCAGTATTCAGCTTTGATCTAGGACTCCAAGGTAAACCCAGAAAATTTTCTCAAAGTAGCAACAAGCCAGCATGTTGAAATTAGACATTTGGTTTCCACAAATCTTAGCCAAGAAGTTCTGCAGGATAAACGCTTCTGCTCCATTTAACTAATGTGGAAGAATAAAGGCCCAGGGTGACCTGATAGGATTTGAACCCACAGTTGCAGGAAGTCTACATGAGCCAAAGATTATGCTTGGCCATGGATCATTACCCCTGGCAGGGAATGCACACGGCTTCTAGCCTGCTTTCACTGACCAAGCTTTTTAAGATAAGGATTCTAATGCTCCCCAACAGCAGAGATTCTCTGTTTTTTCTGTGGTTGCCTCAGTGTCACAGGTAGATCCTTCTCAAAAGGCCTTTGTTGAGATCCTCTCTGTAGGAGAAACAGAACTAACTTATTCATGATAGGAAAGGGGGGAGGAGAAAGGCAAGAAAATGTTTCCTTACATCACAACCAGGAAAGTCTAGGGAGAGACAATTTCACACTAAGTAAGTTAGAGGAGGTAATTTTCTGCTCCCTCAGGCTGTGTGGTGAGGTGGTAAGTGTCAGAACCAAGGAGAAAGGCTCTAGGTTTCTGTTTGCAGCTTAGATAAGCGCTTCCTGTCTGTCCTTAGGCACATTGCCTCATCTGTTTAAGGAGCCTTGATTAAGTGTCTCAATTACCCATCTAAAATAATAGCTGTTTCATCAGGAGTATTGTGGCATTTAATTAAAGCCCATGAAGGGTAATGAGATCCTCGGATAAGAGCCTGTATAAACACTCAGAGATATATGTCTGCATACATACATGCCACATACAGATGCTGCTAGGCACAGAACTTTCTTCAACTCTGCAGTGTGCCTACTGTTAGTCCCGTTACCTCAGATTTAGAACATACATTTCTTCAGGGTACCATTCTCCAACAGTTGCCTAATGCTTGTGTGAGGTGCCTTGCCTAAGGGTTCAACACCACAGGCAATTTCCAGCGGCCCGTGATGCTATCGTTTTTCTTTGAACCTCAGACATTCATTTCCAGTTTTGCAGACTTTGGGTGCTGCTTAAAAAATATGGTTATTTCATATTTCTAAGTAGGACACTTCTTTGGTTTAGTTATTTTGGGCAAAAACTTTATATGACTTCAGTTCAGAAAGAAAAAAAAACAGTGTTTCTAATATACATAGATCTGAATATGCTTTTACTAAATTTTTATTAAAGTTTGTGTTATTTTTAAGTTATCTTGCATACCACTAGTTTATGTGTGTTGCACTGAGATGAAGTAAAAGGATAATTCACAAATGAACTGTAGACAACTTGGGTTGTTCATAACTTATGTTTATAGCCTATTTTGATGCGTTTTGGGGCTGCTTTAGTATAACACGCTCAGTATAACATGCCATATAATCTATGCAGCAAGCTTAGAAGAGTAATTTACTATGACTGAGGGTCTGTGGGTCAGCTGGGCATTTGTGATGCTCTGAGACAGGGCTGGATGATCTTGAACTGGTTAGACCATGTGTCTGTGGGCAATTGAAGGCTGACTTCAATTGGATGGTCAAAGAACAGCCACACTCACCTATCTAGTAGCTGTCCATCTTTGCTTTGAGACATTGCAAAAACTTTACATGACTGGACCACACATCTTTCCCCAACAGACCTTGCTAGATTTGTTTCCCTATTAGTGTTAAGAGAAGTGTAAGGCCTTTGAGACCTGTGCTTAGAAGTGAAGCAACCTAACTTCTGTCACTCTCTTCTAGCCAGGTAAAGTTGCAGGTCTGATGGCTTTAGCCTCTGTTTCTTCTGTGGAACTGTTCCTCATGGCCCAAATAGCCCCTTGAGTTTCCTGAGGTGCATGCTGAATTCAGATAGAATCTACAGGAGACTGTGTAATGATCCCCCTGAAACATCTATGTCCTAATCATTAGGAACAGTGAACTTGGGAAAGAGACCCTGTAGACATGCTTAAATTAAGGCTATTAAAATGAGTCTGTCCTTTAACCACAAGTGTTTTGTAAGAGAGGTGATGGAAGATCTCACTGAAGAATAAACAGAGTCAAATGTGGTAGGTGAAGTAAGATTTCACACTGTTGGCTTTGAAAAGAGAGAAAAGAATCAAATAATGAAGCTTTAGGAATGAAAGTTAAGAAAATTAATTCTCACAAGCATCCAGAACAACTACAGCCCTCCTAACCTTCTGACTTTATCCCATTGAAACAAATTTTGAATTTCTGAGTTCTCAAACTATAAGAGAATAAAAACATATCATTTTAGACCACCACATTTGGGATAATTTGCCACAGAAGCCACAGAAAGCAAACTTAGAATTCACTAAATGTTCAGTTTAACACTTCTATTTTAACTCATTTGTTTAATGTGGCCACATGGCCTTAAATAGCTGCAAGAGAGCCTAAGAAAAATTCATTGCTTTTGTTGAATGCTATCAGGAACTCCCAAGGATAATATTGAGAAACGAGGAAGAACTCACCAGCATGCACTTGACATTTGTTGAGCATTTACCAAGAAGAACCAAGAACTAGTGTGTGTTCTGGGTATGTACTGTTGAGCAACACAGACAAATTCCTGCTTTCACATGGCTCACATTCTGGAGAGGAGAAAACAAAATTATGAAAACATAGTATGTAAATCAGTGGCTTATGTTACTGGAAAATGAAACATGGTCTATGTGGAGAGTTAGTGGGTACATGGCCATTTTAGAAAGGACTTTATAAAATATTGTAAGCTGCAACTCCTTTGAAAGCAATAGGAAAGATGGCCAGCTCGGTGGTTTGTACTCTGTCTCCAGCCATTCAAAATCCAACTTAGAGTCTGCTGGAGATGACTTCTGGATTCACTGCATAGGGGTTCTGTGAGTCCTTTTTCCTGTAGAATAAACAAAACTGATTTCAATTACTTTTTAAGGCAAGGTCTCTGGAAATTATCCTCAAGGTATAAAGCAGATGAAGAGTTTTATTTTAAATTAATGTACTGAATCATGATAAGAACAGGCACAGTGGTTCAGGCCTGTAACTCCAGCTACTTGAGAGGCCAAGGAAGAAGAATTGTAAGTTTAAAGGCTGCCTGGACTGCAGAGCAAGTTCACAGGCAAATGTTACAATTTTTTACAATTTCACAATTTTTATTTGTGAGATTTTCATACATGAATACTGAGTTTACATTATTCTTGGCCTCCATATCCTCCCTCTAATTCCTCTTACCTCCCTCCCACTCCTCTCTAATTCATGGCCTCTTATTTTGAAAGTATAGTTGCTGTGCACACACATTTATGTGTGCATGCATGTAAATTTATAAACACAGCATGCCCAGACCATTTAGTGTTGTTCATAGGTAGTTAAGGCGGGCCTCCTGAGATTTTCTAGCCTATCAGAGGGCTCTTCCCTGAAGAAGACTGCTTCTCTGTCTTGCACCAACCAGTAATTGTCTGTAGTTCTTTTAGAGGTGAAGCCTTCTGAGAATTTCCCCACCCATGTTGTCATAATCTTATGCTAATTGTTCCTATTCCTCAGTTTCCTTATTAATAAATGAAGACAGTAATAGTAGTCTTTTCATTGTATTGGGAGGATAAATGAGTATGGTTTTAGACTCAAGGTTTAACTTGTATTAATTTTGGCTTATCCTTTTGCATGAAAGAAAAACTGTGCCATGGTGTGTAGGCGAGAATATTTATTTGTTCAACTAGCACAGATCAAAATCTACCATGTTATTGCCTACTGCCATTTCCCCCTTTTGTAAGCCCAGCATGCCCAGTCTCCCATATTCTAGGGGAAGCCTAATGTACTTAGTAGCATAAAAGAAATTATTTTTCTTCCCCTCGAGGGGAAAGGGTCATTCTCTCTCCCAGTGTTATCCCTACCACCAAGTAGTATCGAACTACTTCTGGATTTCAAAATAAATTGAGTAACAGGATTAAAGGTCAGAAAATTTTTTGTCAGCATGAAATAAAAGTTGGCTCTGAGCCTATAAAGGTCCTAGCAGTAAGTCTGGTATTGAGTCCCATGAGTGTAAGTAAGAGCCGCAAAGGAGATTGGGAGCAGGACAGGGTCTTACAAGAGAACACAGAGCATGGGGACCGCATTCTGCCCAACCAGCTCTGGAAGGATCCATCTCACCCCATGGCTTCCTCCCACTCCTCCCTACCAGATGCTCTGAAGCTGGCCCTTTTGAAGTTGGCCCTCTAAACAACCATTTTCTATCTTAAAAAGAAAAAAAGTTTTAAATGGCTGTTTCAGTGAAAGTGAAATCAGTATTCTTTCATCCCGGGCTTTTAGCAGATAACGTCTCCAAATAAATCACGGGCATAATGACACTGGAATAATTCATCATCTCATTACATTTACATATGATGCGCCACATTGTTCTGAGGCGAAGGTTATCTTTCCTACCTGGGACTCCATCCAGAAACAAATAAAAGACCAAGAAACCTGATTATTTCATGATCCTTTTATAGACACTGTTGTGGATCAGTTTCCCATCTGTCAGCTACTTTTTCTTTCCAGTCCTCCTGTGTACACACTTGTAGCTCAAGAATTTCAATAACTGTTAAAACTTTATTTGTTTGAGAGATACCTGCCTATACTGAAGATACTCTCTGTGCTCTGCTTCCTTTGTATCTTCTTCCAAGTCAAAAGTCAGTGGTAACCAGTCAAGCATTTATTACGCACCTAGTATGTGTCAGGTACGATACTGAATACTGAAGACACACAGAAAGAGAAGACAAGATGGATTTGTAGTCCTTCTGAACTCACCATGACATTAGGGAAATGACCAAAGGACATGTGTAGCATTGCTAGTGGTGAATACGGAGGATGAAAGACAAGGAGTGCTGTCAGTCAGGAACTCCAAGCTAGGGACAGGGCACAGGCTGTAGAGCGTTTGCCTTCAAGCAGGAGGACTTGAGTATGATTTGCAGAACTCAGGGGGATAAATCCAGGCATGGTAGCATGTATTTGTTGTCCTAACACTGGGGAGACAGCAGGCAGACTCCTGGAGCTTTCTGGACAGCCAGCCTAATCTACTTGATAAGTGCCAGACCGATGAGAGACCTTGTCTAAAAAAAAAAAAAAAAAAGGAATGAGGGATCTCTCTTAAAGGATGATGGCAAGTTTATCCTTTGGCTACTTTATCGCTTGTACATACACACTTATGTTCACACACGCATATGTGCTTTCATATGTACCTGCGTACATATGTGTACATACACACGCACACACGAGCAGATGCACAAGCACACACAATAAAAAGTTAGCTGTGAAGGGGCATAGATTACGGAGGGGAGCTCTGACCTAAATGTTAGAAATATCACATTTGTTCAAAAATTGTTTGACGGAGGAATGAGGGAACAAGACAAAGTAAAGGGATTAGGGAATAGCTCAGACCCTCCTACAAGTTACGATGGAGGGCCACTGGGAATGCAGGGTTATGTTGACCTGTGGTGTTATCCCATTAGATGACCTCTAAGACCCTCTGGAGTCGACTGGAATCCTGGTCTGCATCATCTCTTCAGAGAAAACAGGCCAAATGTGAACTTCAAAGTTGCAGCTTATGGTTAATGTCTTCCAAGATTTGCTTTGTCAAGTTTCTGAATCCTGAATTTTTTTTCAACTGCAAAAAAAGAAATAACAAAGACTCTCTTGTGGCTGCTGTGAAGATTAAAAGAGATCATGTATGCCAAAGCATAAAAAAAATATGGAGGTTCAGAAGTTAGTCTGGGTTCCTTGGCAGTTCATGTTGAAATACCTACTAGGCTGTTACCTAATATGCGACCTTGTCCAAGTTACAAATAGTTATACTTTAACACAACATGTGTGTTTCTAAAAATCACTCTGCTACGCAAAACTGGGTAATAAAAACTGCAGAACTTATAAGGAAAAAGGGTATTACAAGCACAACATATTAAAAACTTGATCAGAGATACTTTAAAAAAAAAAAAGTAGTTAATACCGTAATGCACAGTTGTCAGGATTCCACTTGCTACACAGCCAAATAAATAAATAAATAAATAAATAAATAAAAATAAAGCAAATGTCTCCAAGTAAATATGTCCACTACCATGAAAAAGACCCAGTATTTACTTGTGGAAATTTCATGGAAAAGTTGGAGCTCATGAAATAGAGCGAAGTTATAAGAAGGGAAATTTGCAGTACTGGATGTAGAAGGTGTGGCTCAGAAGGTCCCTGGTGAATGCAGGTGGGTGGTAGACGTTGGATGGGTTTGTGCTTCCTGTACAGATGTTCCTTGACTTAGAGTGAGGTTGTGTTCCCTGACTAACCCATCGGAAGTTGAAGATGACATGAGATGAAATGCATTTAACTATTTAAAGCAAACTGAGCACCATGAAACATTATATGCTGTAGCATACCAGTTCTTTCTCCTGGTGCTTGTAGGACTGACTTGGAACTGTGGCTCACTGCCATGGCTCAGTATCATAGGCGTTCCCACCACATAACACTGGCTGGGGAAAGGTCAAAGTTCAAAACTGGGAGCATGGTTTCTCCTGAAAGTACACTGCTTCTGCAGCATTGCAAACTTATGAAATCATGTAAGTGAGACCATCCTCAGAAACAGCTAACAGTCCCAGGTAATCCAGCTCATCTGGGTTTAGTTCTCCAATTAATAAGGTACTTCTTACAGTGAGAATCACACACAAGCAAACTGGAAAAAAAATTGCAGTTGCTTCCTAGCGTACCAACCGTGTTTGAACAGAAGATGGCCAGGTGTACTTACCATTCTACTTCAATTACCCCATCTATAAATAGGGATGACTGTGGTGTCTGCCTCTGAGAGCTGTAATGATCATGGCCGCATTATACATGCTATTTCTGCATGAAAGGTTTAGCTCTGGGGCTCATGTAGAGATGTGATAAACTTCTTCAGCTGTTTCACCTTCCAGGTTATGTTATACTTTATTGATGATTTTTTTTTTTTTTTTTACTGGAGGATATGAATCCTTTCTGGGTGAGTGAGCAGTGTACCTTGTCATATGAGGCATGACGGAATCACATTCTCACATAGTCCCAGTACATTTCAGAGTCGGCTGCTGTTCTTGTTTCTCAAGCAGGCCTGGTGGGAAGCCTGAAGGCCATGTCTTCACAGAGTAGAGTTTGGAAGAAGAGTTGGCATGGATAGCCCTCAGGAACCAAAGGGAAAAGAGGACCAGAGGGCCATGCTCCCCAGCCCACCTAGACGTAGATATATATAAGCCTTAGACCCCAACCCAGCTGTATTTGGTCGTGGAACTGGGTTGGATTATATAATCTCCCTTTAGCTGTATTCTACTTAATAACTCTCCAAACTGAGCATGAATTCCAGAACTTCTACCAATTGTCACTGTTAGCCTAGCTTGCCAGGAAACCCAAAAGATAGGTTATTGGGTCTTTCCTCTACCTTCTCTTTGGGTGTTTTTAGACTGCTGGCCTAGAATAGATGTGAGGTGGCCAGGGCATGACTCATGGGCTTTGACAGCCTGAGCTGGAGAACAAAAGAAAGAGGCTTTCATGAGGTACACCAGAGTTATATGCATGAAGTTCATGAGGCATTGGTGCAGGTGGCTGTGTGGGTTTCTCTGGCATTTGTTTCTAGCTGATTCTCCCTTATGCTCCTTACTCATGTGTTCCATTGGCAATGTACTCATGGGATTCTTTTCCCATGTGTATGCCTCAGTGTTGCCTCTTGCTTAGCCTCTATCCCCAAATATTCATTCTCGGTTGCCATACACACTCTCCTTCTAAGAATGACCCAACCCCACATCTCCAGTACCACCAGAATTAGCTTCTGCCTCTGGACTCATCCATGCAAGAGTTCCCATTACCCTTCATTTCATCCTGTGTGCTCAGGAACTCCAAGTCTCTGTGACTGTCTTCTTTTGGATCTGCATTGTCTCCTCTCCCAAGTAAGAACAGAATGGCATCAGGGTCAGGAAGAGCACTTTGGAGGCAGACAGAATGCTGCCATACCCTTGACTATTCTGCTTCCAAAGGTAAAGGCACTTTTCTATACTTTAGTTTTTTTTTCTGGGAATGGCAATAGTACTGCCGGACTCTATCAACTACCCAGGAGGATTAAATGAGAAAGTATTCTGGAAATACCCAGTACATTGTCTGATGGATTAAATACTTCATTAATATAATTATTGGGACAATGAGAGGTTTAACTTCTTATGAACAATGGTGGTGGCCCAATAAAGTTACACATATAGTAGGGAGTGTGCACATATTTATTTATAAAGTGATTATTTATGATCAGTGTTGACTGAATTCAATATTATGTGTGTATAATTATATATGTGTGTATAGGTTTACATATATATATTACTTTATTGGAGAAAATTTTAAATCTTGTACAGCAAAATAACATATAACTTAAATAAAATACTGATAACTAAAGAACAGAGGCCAGTACAGAAACTTTGCTTGCAGTCAAGCAATTCCCACTGCATGTCAAACAACACCATTGTTCTTTTCTCAGTAGCCTGCCTGAAGTTCCTGCTGTTTGTAAGGTTGCAAACAGAGGTGGTCTTAGGATATTTGGCTTGATTTTCCACAGAATATGGAAAGGCTAAATTCCATTCTGGAAAACATGGCTCAATAGTTTTGCAGTGATGTAACTAGATTGAATGACTGGTTGATTGATGAATTTGAGGTGTATTATATAGAGAAGTGAACATCAAAGTGGAGATTTGAAGGGACAGCAATCAGCATTAGTTGTTTTATTTATTTTATTTTGTTTATGCACAAGTATCTCTAGTTGGTTCTGACTCAGGTAGTATATATACACCATGATTTGGGAACCAACCAATACTTTAGCAAAGGTAGATGCATTCACTTCTGAGACTTATTCCAATATGGTTTAATTGGGTCTGAGCAAAATCATTACACACTGTGAAGAGGAACTGGTATGAATGGGGTACATTCATTCACATTGGGGTACAACAGTATCTCAGAGTTCAAATGCAGTCTGTCTTGCCCCATACCTGCATCCTTATAAGTTTGAAAAGCATATAACACACTCCCTCTAAGCATTTGCCTGTATTTACTCACTGATAGTTTGCAAATGCATGTATACTGAGTCTAAAGAAGTGTTGAAATGGCAGCTTGAAAGTAGCTTCCAGTTGTTTGGGGGAAGTTCATATGCAACTTTTAAATCATTAATGTGAACACTGGAAACAGGTGAAATTTAGAAGTAAAAGAATTATCTGATTCAACTAGGGGGAGACCACATCAAAGGCAAGGGACCAACTCCTCTGAGCTCTAAAAGGGGTGAAGAATGCATCTAGAAAGGAGGGAAGGGCAGGGCATCCTTGGAGGAACCACAGTCCACACAGATGGGAAAGGACTGAAGAGTGTCAGTTTAGTGTTTCTATGAATAACTGGAACACAGCCACCATAGGCATTTTAGGATACATATGGTTATAATATCATCCTTATAATTTGTTGGAGGAGGGTCTAATGTATTGGTCCTTGAAGGCTGATTTCAGTGCTAGAAATCTGTTTACTTCCCTTTTTGAGACACTCTCTGATTGGTTAATAAAAATCACTGATGTCCAATTAGCTTGGTAGAAAGAGTATAGGAAGGTGAGACTTCCTGGGTCTGTGAAAAGAATCCTGGGTTTTACACATGGGAACTCCCCTGCCAGATCACCAGAGAAGAGGATGTCCATGTGTGAGCTCTGTGATCCAAGAATATACCTTACAAGATTATAACAAGTCACATGGTTGGTCGGGATTAAGTGTTTGAGTATTAATTTAAGTGATATGGTTGAGAGTCCATCCAGCTAAGGGCTAAACATTGAAACATTAAAAGGTCTTGATGTATTTAATTACTGGAAAAGGGACCACAGAGGCCTAGGCCACCATTTAAGACAATCCAGGTCTACTGCAAGCACAAGTGGCTGTCCCTCCATGGTGATGGCAATTCTGCTGGTCTAATTTACCAGTTTATAGTTATTAATAAGTACTCAGAAGCTATCCAGTCATCTTCCCTGCCAGACCACACCTCCAGGCCATCCCTTCAGGTCTACAGACCTCTAAAGCAAGTCAGGCCTACCTGTCTTCCACCAGGCTGCCAGTTGCTTCGCCACCCTAATATTACAATTTATAGTTACTGATAAATATCATTATCAAAAAAAGTTGCAGTTTCAATAATTAGAGGGTCATAAATGAGATGATTTCCTAAGTCCTGGAAGTCTTTTAGATGTCATACCAGAAATTTGATTCAAACTAGCATATGATTATTTTATGTTAAATCTGAACAATTAGATAGAGAGATAGACAGATGATAGATAAATAGATAGATAGATAGATAGATAGATAGATAGATAGATAGATAGATAG
>CAJQZJ010001896.1:15654108-15765340 GCA_907164525.1 Lophiomys imhausi
TAGATAGATAGATAGATAG
Source organism: Lophiomys imhausi (assembly GCA_907164525.1). Taxonomy (NCBI): domain Eukaryota; kingdom Metazoa; phylum Chordata; class Mammalia; order Rodentia; family Muridae; genus Lophiomys; species Lophiomys imhausi. The sequence goes on from CAJQZJ010001896.1 coordinate 15,654,128, forward strand.
ATAGATAGATAGATAGATAGATAGATAGTGTGGTGGTTTGAATAAGTATGGCCTCTACAGATTCATGTGTTTGGATGCTTGGCCATAGCATATGGCACTCCCAAGAGGTGTGACCTTGTTGGAGTAGATGTGGCCTTGTTAGAGGAAGTGTGTCAATGTGGAGGCAGGACTCAGGTTTTAAATATTCAAGCTAGGCCCAGTGTGAAACAAATCTAGTCTCCTCTTGACTGCCTTCAGATCAAGATGTAGAATTCTTGGCTCCTCCAGCACTGTCTCTCTGCACACTGCCATGCTTCTAACCATGATGATAATGGACTAAACTCAAAACCATAAACCAACCCAACTAAATGATTGCCTTTGAAGGGTTGCCTTGGTCATGTTGTCACTTCACAGCAATAAGACCCTAACTAAGACACAAGTTAGTATCTGGGACTTTGATATTGTTGTGATAGGTCTGACCATGCTTTTGTTTGGAGAAAAGTGGATTTTGAAACTTTGGATTAAGAAAGCAGTGGAATGCTTTAAGTGGGGCTTAATGGACCATACTTGTCAGAAAATGGAAGACAGTGGTGCTGAGGGTGATTTAATCTGTGAAGGCCTGGCTCCAGAGGCTACAGAGGAGAATTTTAGTACATTGTATAGAGAGAATTCTTGTGATATTTTGGTGACAAATATGGCTGCTTTTGCCCTTGTCTGAAGAGTCTGTCTAAGGCTAAAGTGAAGAGATTTAGATTAATTCCATTGGCAAAAGAAATCTCAAAACAGCCTCATATATGCTCTGTACTGTAGTTCACTCTTATGAAGAGAGTGTTTTGCAAATGAAGCAAGGTGTACAAGAAAAAATACAAGATGTATGGTTCAAGAATTAAAGGTGCGGCCCGAGCGAAGATGGCGGCGACCTACACTGACGCATTCTGAACGCGGGAAAAAAGAGCCATAAAAAACACAGAGTTATTGGGCACTGTGCAAAAACCGGAGGGGCTAGACCCCCCCCCCCCCGGGAACACTCACAGCTCCCAAGGGACTGTTAAAAATCCCAGGGCAAGGCTCTCCCCATCTCTCACAGACACGGAGGCCACTAAACGCGGGATTCGGGAACTCCCATTTGGTGAGGCATCTGGTAAGATCGATCCCAACTTACAGCAGGCAGAATCAGGGTCCACTTGGCCATAGATCGCTGTCCTATTGGGCTCTCCACACATCAGGTTGAACTTATACCCACTTAGAAAAGGTTGCGAGATAGTGGAAGCCTTAGCAAGGAACAAACAGGGGGCTCAGCGGGTGGTCCGCAGCCGCTAGTGAAGCGGAGGGCGAGAGGTTCCGAGAGAGCGCGGGAAGCTGGGAACACAAAGGCAGGCGGTCACGGTAGCGCAGCTGGGGAGGGAGCACGGCTGGCAGGGCCAAATCCCCGCCAGTCCACGGCAGGTCATCTGGGGAGAGAGAAAGGCGTGGGTGGGGCCAGGGGTCCGTGCACCCACGGCGGAGCTGCTGGGACGAGAGGTGCACTCAGGCAGCCAGAGGATCCGGGGCTTGGGGTACCCACGGGACCCGTGGCGGCGCAGACAGGAAGGGAATCAGGCACAGGGTCCAGCCCTGTGGTGAGAAGACTAGAGAGAAACCAGAAATTGGGACCATAGCTGTATCCTGGAAAATCCAGACATATCAGGTGTGGAGCCAGACCCTGTCAGCCTCCGGGACAACAAACAAAGGCCACAGAATCTGTGCCTGGGCAAACAGGCCCATACCATCAGAACCATTACAGGCTGATAACTCAGAGTGCAACACAGAGAAGTCTGAATGGGGAGCAGTGAAACAATCCTGGTCCATTACTCACAACCTGGGAATAGGCTGCACCAGATCACAGTGCCTCTGGCCATTAAAATCACAGTGACCTTGAAATCCCCCTGTAAGCAACGACAGATAGCCAAGTAACTCGTCCCCTGCACCAAATCATCCACTGTGGTTCCAAGCACAGAAAACAGACAGCTAAATGCATCCAATGGCGAAAGGTCAAAAAAAAAAATAGAAATCAAGGAATTATGACTCCAACAAAGCAGAACCACCCTAGCTCATCCAATTCGGATGACCACACACCAACAGAAACACATGAAAACATTGAAAATTCTGCAGTATGGAAAGTGATAGAGTCCCTGCAAGAAGAACTTAAATCTATGAAGGAATTCAAAGAAGCCACAATTCTACAAATCAAAACAAGGAACAACACCATTAAAGAGCTCCAAGCCAAGGTGACAGAGCTTGAACAGGAAAAGGAAAAAGCCATGAAAGATTTTCATACAAAAACAAGCAAGCTGGAGAAGGAAATGTACAAAACGAACAAAACCATACAAGACATGAAAATAGAAATAGAAACAATAAAGAAAACACAGTCAGAGTTAAAAGAGGAAGTGGAGAACCAAGGGAAGAGAACAGGAACTACGGATGTGAGTATCAACAATAGGATGCAAGAGATGGAAGACAGGATCTCAGGCATGGAAGATTCAGTGGAAGAAATCAGTACAACATCCAAAGAAAATGAGAAGGCTAAAAAATCTCTCACCCACAACATCCAAGAAATCAAGGACTCATTGAAAAGACGGAACCTAAGAATTATAGGTATAGAGGAAAGAGAAGACTCCCGACTCCAAGGTCCAGGAAATATCTTCAACAAAATCATAGAGGAAAACTTCCCAAACCTGAAAAAAGAGATGCCAATAAAAATCCAAGAGGCATACAGAACACCAAACAGATTAGACCAGAAAAGAAACTCCTCTCGCCACATAATAATTGAAACCCCAAATGTACAGAACAAAGAAAGAATATTAAAAGCTGTAAGAGAAAAAGGTCAAGTCACATACAATGGCAGACCCATCAGAATTACACCTGACTTCTCCCCAGAAACGATAAAAGCTAGAAGGGCCTGGTCAGATATACTACAAGTCCTAAGAGATCATAGATGCCCAGCCAGACTACTTTACCCAGCAAAACTCTCTATCAACATAGATGGAGAAAACAAGATATTCCATGACAAAATTAAATTTAAACAATATCTACCCACAAACCCAGCCCTACAGAAAATCCTAGAAGGAAAATCCCAACCCAGAGAAGAAAACTCCACCCAAGAAAACAAAGGGAATAGAAAACCCATCAGCAACTAAACCAAAAGAGGAACAGAACCACCGCCTATACCAAACTAATGGGAAATAACAACAACAACCCCAGGTCACTAATATCCATCAACATCAATGGTCTCAACTCCCCAATAAAAAGACATAGGTTTACAGAGTGGATCCGCAAGCAAGACCCTTCCTTATGCTGTATACAAGAGACACATCTAACTACAAAAGATAGACACTGCCTCAGAGTAAAGGGCTGGGAAAAGGTTTTCCAAGCAAATGGACCCAGGAAGCAAGCTGGAGTAGCCATCCTAATATCAAACAAAACAGACTTCCAACTGAAGTTAATGAAGAAAGACAAAGAAGGGCACTATATACTCATTAAAGGGAATATTCATCAAGAGGAAATCTCAATACTGAACATCTATGCCCCAAATACAAAGGCACCTACTTTCGTAAAAGAAACACTTCTAAAACTTAAAGCGCACGTCGATCACAACACATTAGTAGTGGGAGACTTCAACACCCCACTCACAACAAAGGACAGATCATCAAGACAGAAGACAGAGAAATATTGAGTCTAACAGAGATCATGAAACAAATGGACCTAACAGATATCTACAGAACGTTTCACCCAAACACAAAGGAATACACCTTTTTCTCAGCACCCCACGGAACCTTCTCCAAAACTGACCACATAATTGGTCACAAAGATAGTCTCAATAGATACAAGAAAATTGAAATAACACCTTGTATCTTATCAGACCACCACGGAATAAAGCTGGTCTTCAACAGTAAAAGAATCAACAGAAAGCCTACACACACATGGAAATTGAACAGCTCCTTACTGGATGACCACTGGGTCAGGGAAGAAATAAGGAAGGAAATCAAAGACTTCTTAAAATCCAACGACAATGAAGACACAACATACCCAAACCTATGGGATACATTGAAAGCTGTGCTACGAGGAAAGTTCTTAGCACTAAGTGCTTTCAAAAAGAAAATTGTGACAGCTCATATTAGTGAACTAACAGCTAAGCTGGGTGAATTGGAAAAAAAAGAAACAAACACTCCCAAGAAGAGCAGAAGACAGGAAATCATCAAACTTAGAGCTGAAATCAACAACTTAGAATCAAAAAGAACTATACAAAGAATCAATGAAACCAAGAGTTGGTTCTTTGAGAAAATCAACAAAATAGACAGACCCCTAGCCAAATTAACTAAAAGGCAAAGGGAAAGAACAAAAATCAACAAAATCAGAAATGAAAAGGGAGAAATAACAACAGACATTGAGGAGATCCAGAAAATATTCGGACATTACTTTAAAAATCTATATTCCACTAAATTTCAAAACCTAAGCGAAATGGACAATTTCCTCGATAAATTCCACCTACCAAAACTAAATCAAAATCAGATTAACAGCTTAAACAGCCCAATAACACCTAAGGAAATAGAAACAGTCATTAATAATCTCCCAACCAAAAAAAGCCCAGGGCCAGATGGCTTTAGCACGGAATTCTACCGGACCTTCAAAGAGGAACTAACACCATTACTTTTCAAACTCTTCCACCACATAGAAACAGAAAGATCACTGCCAAACTCATTCTATGAGGCCACTGTCATTCTGATTCCTAAACCACACAAAGACCCAACAAAGAAAGAGAACTTCAGACCAATCTCCCTCATGAACATAGATGCAAAAATACTTCATAAAATACTAGCAAACCGAATTCAAGAACACATCAAAAGTATCATACACCATGATCAAGTAGGCTTCATCCCTGGAATGCAGGGATGGTTCAATATACGAAAGTCTATCAATGTAATTCACCACATAAACAAGATGGAAGAAAAAAACCACATGATAATCTCGCTAGATGCAGAAAAAGCATTTGACAAAATCCAACACCCCTTCATGCTAAAAGTTCTGGAGAGAACGGGCATACAAGGACCATACCTAGAAATAATAAAGGCAATATACAGCAAGCCAGTAGCCAACATCAAATTAAATGGAGAGAAGCTTGAGCATTTCCTCTAAACTCAGGGACAAGACAAGGATGTCCACTTTCACCATATCTCTTCAATATAGTACTTGAAGTCCTTGCTAGAGCAATAAGACAACTAAAGGAGATCAAAGGGATAAAAATTGGAAATGAAGAAGTCAAATTATCCCTATTCGCAGATGATATGTTAGTATACATAAGCGACCCCAAAAACTCCACCAAAGAACTCTTACAGCTGATAAACAGCTTCAGCAAGGTGGCTGGATACAAAATTAACTCAAAAAAAATCAGAAGCCCTTCTTTATACAACAAACAAATATACCGAGAAAGAAATAAGGGAAACAACCCCCTTCACAATAGCCACAAACAACATAAAATACCTGGGGGTAACTCTAACCAAGCATGTAAAGGACCTATATAACAAGAACTTCAAGCCCCTGAAGAAAGAAATGGAAGAGGCCTTTAGAAGATGGAAAGATCTCCCATGCTCATGGATAGGTAAGATCAACATAATAAAAATGGCTATCCTACCAAAAGCAATATATAGATTTAATGCAATTCCTATCAAAATACCAACACAATTCTTTATAGACCTGGAAAAAGCTAGTCTCAACTTCATATGGAACAACAAAAAGCCCAGAATAGCTAAATCAATCCTGTACAATGAAAAAACATCTGGAGGTATCACCATCCCAGATTTCAAGCTGTACTACAGAGCAACAGTAATAAAAACAGCATGGTACTGGTATAGAAACAGACCAGTGGATCAATGGAATCGAATTGAAGACCCAAACATGGATCCACACACCTATGGCCAACTAATCTTTGACAAAGAAGCCAAAAACGCACAATGGAAGAAGGACAGCATCTTCAACAAATGGTGCTGGTCCAACTGGATGTCCACTTGCAAAAGAATGAAATTAGACCCATACCTATCACCTTGTACAAAACTTAATTCGAAGTGGATCAAAGACCTTAACATAAGGCCAGCCACACTAAAGATACTAGAAGAAAAAGTAGGAGAAACCCTCGAACTCATTGGCACAGGTGAAAACTTCCTGAACAGAACACCAACAGCTCAGGACCTGAGATCAACAATCAATAAATGGGACCTCATGAAACTGAAAAGTTTCTGTAAAGCAAAGGATACTGTCATTCGAACAAAACGGCAACCAACAGACTGGGAGAAAATCTTCACCAACCCCACATCTGATAGAGGGCTATTATCTAAAATCTACAAAGAACTCAAGAAACTAAATGCCAAGAAACCAAATAATCCAATCAAAAAATGGGAGATGGAGCTAAATAGAGAATTCACAAAGGAGGAATCCCTAAGGGCTGAGAGACACCTGAAGAAATGTTCAACATCCTTAATCATCAGAGAAATGCAACTCAAGACGACCCTGAGATTCCACCTAACACCTGTTAGAATGGCTAAAATAAAGAGCTCAAATGATAGCGCATGCTGGCGAGGGTGTGGAGAAAGGGGTACCCTACTCCATTGCTGGTGGGAGTGCAGGCTTGTGCAACCACTATGGAGGTCTGTCTGGCGATATCTTAGAAATCTAGGAATAACCTTGCCTCAAGACCCAGCCATACCACTTCTGGGTATACACCCAAAGGACCTCTCACGGAGACATAGGGAAGTCTCCTCATCTATGTTCATAGCAGCCTTATTTGTAATAGCTAGAAATTGGAAACAACCCAGATGTCCCTCAACTGAAGAATGGATTAAAAAACTGTGGTACATCTATACAATGGAATATTACTCAGCTATCAGAAACAATGAAATCATGCAATTTGCAACCAAATGGATGGATCTAGAGGAGCTCATCCTGAGTGAGCTAACCCAGTCTCAGAAGGATGCACATGGCATCTATTCACTTATAGTAGGATTTTAACTATATCATACAGGATATCTGTACTACAACCAACACATCAAAAGGAACAAGGACATAATTTTTTTTTTATCTTTTTCTTTTTCCTTCTTTTTTTCTCTTTCCTTTTCCCTTCTCTTTTTCCTCTCTTTTTTTGTTGATATTCTTTGTTTTTGTGGGTTTGTGTGTTTGTTGGTCTTTAATTTTAGTATTCCCCCAGTAGCAATGAGACACCATTCACTGGCAGTACTGCCTCGTAGGCCCCCGGTGAATGAAGAGGCTCTTGGCCCTCATATGACTCCTGATCTGTGGTGAGAGACTGTTAGGCAGGGACACTCCACCCCAGAGGAACAAGACAGAAGGGTCAGGGGGTAGAGCATGGGAGGGTGGGGCTAGGAAGCGGGAAAAGAGGACAATATGATAAGGATGTAACCTGAAGCAACAAACAAATAAATTTATTAACAAAAAAAAAAAAAAAAAAAAAAAGAAAAGAAAAAAAAAGGCAGGGGGCAGGGCTGAAACACTGTGAATGGAACAGAGGATACAGCCATTCGGCCTGGATTTGCAGACCTCCAGGTGTAGAGAAGACATGGAGCTAAGGTAAAATACAAGAGAATTGTGGTATTGGCTCATGCCTTTGACTTCAGCGGAGACGGTGGGGGGGGGCACCTTAGAGTTGGTGGTCTTATGTACTCTGGAGTCATACTGAGCGGGGTGGTGAGGGTGCATACTCTTGGTCCCACCATTCAAGAAGAGTACACCCTTGGTCCCAGCTCCCAGCACACTGGAGACAGAAACAGGCAGATCCCGGAGCTCAGGGTCAGCCTGATGCAGGGCAAACTCTAAATAGAGAAAGACTTCGATCCAGGAGTGGTGGAACACATCTTTGATCCCTTCAGATGAGAAACACAGGTCCCTGTTCCCAATAATTAGAGTTCAGAGACACACACATGGGATTTGGAGGGACCTAGGTTTGGAAGCTACTTACAAAAGGCCGTCTCGATGCAGGCAGATTGTCCTTTGGGATCTCAAAATATATACACTAGAGCTGGTTTAGCTCCAAGGTGACAGAATGATTTCTTCTTTAACCCGGATTGAAAGATAACGCTTTGTATGTTGTCAGAAGGCCAAATTTGCTTCAGGAGAAGTACTACCTAGCACCCCCCCATCCCCCCCCAGAAAAAAAAAAAAAAAGAGGGCAATTGTCCTAGGGTTGGGATTGGGGCAGGGCTCTGTTCTTATCGTTCCAGGAGAATCGAAGTGTCCATTAGGGGAGCCCGGGGACGGCGGACAGCGGAATCCTCAGCAGAGAGCAGAATCAGGCAACAAGGAGGATGAGTGACCCAGTTGATTCTGCCTGGCATACTTCCTCAATAGCTGTCTCCATTGGGGGCCTGCAACCACCACTGCAATCCAAGGTCGCTGGGACCGTTCAGCTCTACACAATGCCCCAGCCGGAACCTCAGTGAAGCCTGCAAGATCAGCTTCTGTCTACAAACCCCTTAGGTCATCTAAACAGCTGAGAACAGAAGGACTGAACATAAAAGGATTGTACTAACATTTTTAATCATTTTTCCCATTTAGGTTGGGGCCCCAAACAGGTCTACTACGACCCAAATCAGCAGGAAGTCACTTTAAGAGAGGGACGTCCCATGCCCAGAGGGTGGGGAGGGTGTTTCTCCGCCCTTCTTTTTGGTTATTTGAAGGATAACTGAAAACTCTGTTATGTAGGGGATACAAGCTGATAAATGGTCCTGTCTTAATGGGTTTTGGAGGTTAGCCCCAGGGAATTCCTACTTTTCCTTTTCTGTATCCTTCTTCCTCTCCTATGTAGGAGTGCATGGGCTTGAGAAAAATGAGATATAGACATAGCACAGGAAGGTCCAAGAAGAAGGGGCAGATTATTGAATATGCCCTTATACCTTTGTATATTGATACAAAATTAGTAGTTTATTTGGCTAAAGTGGTATTGACCATTGTTTATTGTGCAAAAATAAGATTGTATTGGATTACATCGGTATTGATCTTTGTATATTGATACAAAATTAAGATTATAGTTGGCCACAATGGTATTGACCCTTGCATATGGATGTAATATTAAGATTATATTGGGCTACATAGGCATTGATCTTGGTATATTGATACATAATTAAGAGTATATTTAACCACAATTGAATAGATCTTTGCATATTGATACAAATTTAAAGATAATGCTTCCCAATGGTATCATACCTAGAGATACTTAAAAATAAAATGTGAAGCTCTGACCTCTTGATACCAACCGTCTTAAACAGTCTAGGATAGTTAAAACAAACTCCTAGTCATGCAAATATGTCTCTTTGTTATCTACTATGACAGTCTATCACAGATATTCTCTAAACTACCCAGTAATCAAGTTGCTAAGAGACAAGCAACATTTGCTTATCTAAATACAAGAGATGGATAGGGCATCTTCAAAAACCCCTAGTGATCTGCAGAATATGGCATTCAAAGATGTTATCTTAAATCAAGATTTTTTTTGATATTGAGACATATCAGCGCCTGACAGCACCCCCTGTTCTACTCCAAGTAGAAGATAAGCATCGAAGAACCTCCACTGTAAGATGGTTGAATTAGTGGCAAGCCTTTCTCTTGGCATGAAAAAATCCCTTGCACCAACTGCAGACAGACTGCTGTCCAAAAAGGACAAAACTTGTTAACAGGGAAGTCGACAGCCTAACTCTGCCAAGACAGGGTAGGTAAGTCCTTCATAATCCCTGCTCTACAACAAATGTCTGTCAGAGAAACAGGACCCAAAGCCTGAAGATTGATGCTGGAATGTATGGAGAGAAAATGGGAACTGTCCAGGCAGTTACTGGTATGTTCTTTCTTAGTTTTGGAAGCTGCAGGCTCTGCACTTCCTATATAACCTAATATATTTATCCCTCTCAGGTCTCTGAGGTGGTTGAAGAATAGACAGATAGAATCTTATAGTTAAATTTTGAACTGTTTAGGAATCAAGAGGGTGTTATAGATCTAAGAAGATACTCTTAAAAGTGTGTTGCAAGACAGTATGAATGTTGAGTCACATATAGACCTTTAAACTCATGGAGTTGGGTAGATAGTAGAATGTTAAAGTCAGGGGCCAAATAGGTATTAACTGAACATTGGGAAGGTATACTGGGCCAATTTACTCTCATAAATGTGGCATATTTATATCTATTGTTTTGTATAATACTTACTGTTATAAGAGAAGGAACCAGCTGTTGGACTGAAAGGGGAAACTTCTGGAGGGAAGAGGGTGGAAGGGCGGGATAGGAAGGGGGAATAGGGAGGGGTTTGTTACTGAGATGTAACTTGAAGAAAAAAAAAATAAAGTATTTAATTAAAAAAAAAAGAATTAAAGGTGCACTAGGAAATGGAATGGAGCTACATCCTGTGTTCAAGGACATTAAATGGAATTAAGAGAGTGGTGACCTTTGGGCAAGATTCTACCCAGTTGAGGTTCTACCTTGTTTGAAAAGGATGTTCGCCAAGGTACATTGACACTTATTCTAAATTTACAATGTGTTTGTGTTATACGAAGGATAGTTATATCATGTTACATGTTAGGGGCTGGTTATTGTTTATGTGTTTGTGGTTGTATGAGGGATTGTTATATCATGTTAGGGGTTATTATGACCTTGTTATTGTTTTCAGTTGGACATAAGGAGAAATGATTGTGTGTCAAGTTGACAAGGGGTGTGATGGCTATTTTCGATTGTCAACTTGAATATAACTGAAATGATCTACAATCCAGAAATTGAGGACACATCTGTGATCTGGCTCTTGAGGAAGGAAGACAACATGCCTTTGGTCTGGAACTTGAGGCTGGAAGACACAGGTTTTTTGAGCCACATCTTGAGGTAGGATGATACACTCTTTGGATCAGAATTGACATACACCTTTAATCCAGAACTTTAATTTGTGCCATACCTTCTGCAGGAGGCCAGTATAAAGACAATGGAAGAATTAAGGGGCTTGTTCATTCTTTACCTACTTGCATTCAGTTTGCTAGCATATCCATTGGAGCCTACTTCTTCAGGATTCCTGTTTATCCAGAAGACCAGCCGAAACATGGGACTGAGAAGCTACTAGATTCTTGAACTTTCCATTCACAGGTGGCCAAGTTGCATTAGTTTGACTGCAGCCTGTAAGTCATTCCAATAAATTCCATATGTGTATATATATTCATACACACACATATAGATATATATGGGGGGGGAGAGGGAGAGATTCATTCTATAAGTTCTTTGACTCTAGAGAACCCTGACTAATACAGGTAGGTAGAGAGACAGACAGATAGATGGAAGATTGGTAGATAAACATGCTTTAATAGCATGTTTCCAGGGATACATTACAGAGAATAGGCTACTATTGATTATCTTTGGTTTCCCAAAACATTGTTCACCACTTAGAAAATCCTAACACCAATGGTCATGGAAATTTGAGTCTGCATATCTGTTTCAGTTTGTAACTGCTATCCTCATAGAAATTCTTTACACATACTTATAAATGTGCTTAATTAATTCCCATTGCACAATGGTAAATGGAAGGTAGAAGAATAGACAACATTCTGTGTATGTTCTAACTCTTCTGAAATCCACAGAATTTGGTGAAGGTGGCTGTACACATCACTGTGGCATCTGGTGTGTAATCAGACCTAAGACAATATTTTTGCTTTGGTTTGGTTTTGGTTTTTTGTTTGGTTGCTTGGTTGCTTGGTTTTTCAAGACAGGGTTTCTCTGTGTAACAGCCGGGGCTATCTGGAACTCACTTTGTAGACCAGACTGGCCTTGAACTCACAAAGATCTGCCTGTCTCTGCCTCCCAAGTGCTGGGATTAAAGGTGTGTGTCACCATGCCCAGATATTACAGTTTTGAACTGTCATATGGGTGTTGGGGTTTGAACCCGAGGGTTTTGGAAGAACAGCCTGTGTTCTTAACCACTGCGCTATCTCTCCAGCCCCTACATAATATTTTTATTTTGTTTCATTTGCTTCTGTAAGGTAGGGTCTTACTATGTAGTCTTGGATGTTCTGGACCTTGGCATGTAGTCCTTACTAGCCTAGATCTCATATCAGTCTGCCTGCCTCTGCCCCCTAAGTGCTGCAATTAAAGATGTGTGTCACCATGACAAATGAGATATAATATTTTGAATTTCTTACTATGAATTAATTTCTTCCATTTCTTCTTTATTTTGTGAAGTCATCATGCCAATATTTTTTGAATTTTTAACAATGCTATTACATATTTGCAATAGAAAGAGGATGTGGGGCATGATCAGCATAACACATCCTGGCTTAATACATAAAGACTAGGAATTATACAGAGGTGTTAGTTTAGCCTCACTGTTAACAGGAACTGGGATAAATATGGAGTACAGAGACCCTTAGTTCAGCTTGGCTGCAGATGTGTTCAAATAGCTGAAAGTGGTTTCAACTATTTACATTAGCAAGAGGTATTCAAACATATCCAATTTCAGTCTTTTATTTAACAAGATGGGCTTTGGAATATTTTGTAGTATTTAAACAATTTGTATCGAATAGGGAGGTTTGCAGAATAACAAGTCTGGCCAAGAAATGGTTGTTGTGTGGTTACTTTGTCAGCATCTTCCATGCATCAAAATCTTTTCCTTGTATTGAGAAACCTCAACACCTGAAGGGATTCCTCAAGGAAGAACGGTATGCACACCCAGCTTTGATGACAAGAATCCACTGAGCACTCTATGTGTCTACACCCTACAAGAAATGTCCTCTCCTTCTTTTCACAAACTAAGCGAGGCTTCCTACCAATTCCACCCAATCCCCACCAGATGGCTGATCTTTCCCAGAGTTCCACATTGCACCAGAAACTATCCTGTGGTCAAGTCTGGAGTCCACTAAGGAGAGCTTTAGCAAGAGGTAGAGATCTCCTGCTTTCTCAAGAACACAGCAAAGCCAGGAGGCATGGGAACGAAACTTCTTGTTCACAGCAAAGCTAGGAGGCAGGGGAACAAAACTTCTTGTCGTTGAGGCACAGATGTTGCTACCTCACAGATGTTGGTGTCAGGTGGTTCCTAGCACTGGTTTCTCCATGTTAGAGGACTGCAGCATGCGTCCCAGGGCTTGTAAGGTTCTGCGAGAAGAAAATAAACATACTGCTTTTGCTTAGAAAATAAATATATTTGGGGCTGTGGAGATGAGCCTGTAAGTAAAATGCTTGCTATCCCAGCATGAAGACATGAGTCTGAACCTTTAGAGCCCATGTTTTCTTTTTCTTTTTTTAAAAGCCAGGAGTAGCAGTATGCACCTATAATCTGAGTACTGACACAGAAAAGACAAGGAGGTCTCTGTGGATTGCTGCTCAGCCTGTCTAGCCAACCAGTGAACTCCAGGTTAGGGGATCCTTTCTCAAAAAAGCAAGGTGGAGAAAGATTGAGGAAGATATTGGATGTCAACTTCTGCTCACCACATGCCTACACACATATATGTGCACAGAAAATAAGATAGCGAAAAGGCAACAAAGAAATTGGTATATGTTAGCTTTAGAGACAAGGAGATGAAATTAGAAAATCAACAGGGGGGGATCCAAGATGGCGGCGGCCTGTGCAGACGCATTTTAATCTTGGGGAAAACAGTCACAAAACGGCAAGTGTTACAAGACACTGTAAAAACAAATCTGAAAGACTCGACCCCCCCCCTCCCCCCGGGTCTCACCCAACTACCCAGGGACCACTAAAAGTTCCTGGGCAGAATGCTCCCTCCCACTCTCGGACATGCACGGAAGCCGCTGAATCCGGGAATTGGGATCCCTCTCCCCCACCAGGAGAGACACGCTGGGTAAGTTCCAATCTAATACCCAGCGGGCAGATTCAGACCCCACACAGGGATACTTTCCAGCCTACTTGGCCACCTCATGTCTCGCACAGACGATCCGGCTATCTGGTGAAGGGTTGCGGACCCGTGGAAGTGCTCACGGCTCAGCTGCAGAGTTTGCAATCCACTGCAGTATATGGGAACTTAGTTGACTGTGACGTCACTTGCCAGTTTCCAAATCCAGGGCCATGGGAGCAGCAAGGCTATAGGGGGTGAAGGCAGATTGAGCCAACCCTGGGCAAACTGTGAGGTATTTACAATTATTGTCGGACTTTTTTTGCTAGTACTGGCCCTTTTGGCGGGGAACCAGAGCTTACTTGTATACAGCTCCACACCCTGGATTAGTTAGGTCTCCACCTAGGAAGTGGGGCTGAATGACTCACCTTACAGGGGTGGAGTAAGGCAAGTCGACTCCTACACCAAAGCGCCCCCTTTGGACCTAAGTCCAGAAGACACCTAAAAACTTCCAAATGGCCAGAGGCCCCAGACCCAAAAAAAAAAAAAAAAAAAAAAAATCAGAGTGGAATGACTCCAACAAAAGAAAGCAATGCTATTTCATTCAGCCTGGACCACCTCCCCACAGCTGAAACACATGAAAACGAGGACAATTCTACATTATGGAAAGTGATAGAGTCCCTTCAAGAAGAACTTAAATCTATGAAGGAATTCAAAGAAGCCACAATTGCATATACGAAAGTGATGGAAAACACCATTAGAGAACTTCAGAACAAGGTGGCTCAACTTGAACAAGAAAAAGAGAGGGCAATGGAAGACTTCCAGGCAAAGACAAGCAAATTGGAGCAGGAAATGTACAAAACACATAAAATCACTCAAGACATGAACATGGAAATGGAAACAATAAAGAAAACACAGTCAGAGTTAAAAATGGAAATGGAGAATCAAGGGAAGAGAGCAGGAACTATGGATTTGAGTACCAAAAATAGGATTCAAGAGATGGAAGACAGGATCTCAGGCATGGAAGATTTGATGGAAGAAATCAATACAACATCCAAAGAAAATGAGAAAACTAAAAAATATCTCACCCACAACATCCAAGAAATCAATGACTCAATGAAAAGATGGAACCTAAGAATTATAGACACAGAGGAAAAAGAAAACTCCTGACACCATGGTCCAGGAAACATCTTCAACAAAATCACAGAAGAAAACTTCCCAAACCTAAAGAAAGAGATGCCAATAAAAATCCAAGAGGCTTACAGAACACCAAACAGATTGGATCAGAAAAGAAACTCCTCTTGCCACATAATAATTGAAACTCCAAATGTAGAGAATAAAGAAAAGCTGTAAGAGAAAAAAGCCAAGTCACATACAATGGCAGACCCATCAGAATTACACCAGACTTCTCCTCAGAAACTTTAAAAGCTAGAAGGGCCTGGAAAGATGTCCTACAAGCCCTGAGAGAACATAGGTGCCCAGCCAGACTACTATTCCCAGCAAAACCCTCTATCAATATAGATGGAGAAAACAAGATATTCTATGACAAAATCAAATTTAAACAATATCTACCCACAAACCCAGCCCTACAGAAGATCCTAGAAGGAAAATTCCAACACAGAGAAGATAACTACACCCAAGAAAACAGAGGAAATAGAAAACTCTACAGCAACTAAACAAAAAGAAACACAAGACGACCAGCTATACCAAAATAATGGGAAATAACAACCCCTGGTCACTAATATCGATCAACATCAATGGACTCAACTAGCCAATAAAAAGACACAGACTTACAGACTGGATCTGTAAACAAGACCCATCTTTTTGCTGCATCCAAGAAACACATCTCACTATTGAAGATAGATACTATCTCAGAGTAAAGGGCTGGGGAAAGGTTTTCCAAGCAAATGGACCCAGGAAACAAGCCGAAGTAGCCACCCTAATATCAAACAAAATAGACTTCCAATTGAAGTTAATAAAAAAAGACAGAGAAGGGCATTACATACTCATTAAAGGAAATATTCATCAAGAGGACATCTCAATACTGAACATCTATGCCCCAAATACAAAGGCACCTACATTTATAAAAGAAACGCTTCTAAAACTTAAATCGCACATTGATCCAAACACTTTAGTAGTGGGAGACATCAACACCTCACTCACAATTATGGACAGATCATCAAGACAGAAGCCAAACAGAGAAATAATGAGTCTAACAGAGATCATGAACCAAATGGACCTAACAGATATCTACAGAACTTTCACCCAAACACAAAAGAATACACCTTCTTCTCAGCACCTCACGGAACCTTCTCCAAAATCGACCATATAGTTGGACACAAAGATAGCATCAACAGATACAAGAAAATTGAAATAATCCCTTGTATCTTATCAAACCACCAGGAAATAAAGCTGGACTTCAATAGCAAAAGAATCAACAGAGCCGGGCGGTGGTGGCGCACACCTTTAATCCCAGCACTTGGGAGGCAGAGGCAGGCGGATCTTTGTGAGTTCGAGGCCAGCCTGGTTTACAAAGTGAGTCCAGGACAGCCAAGGATACACAGAGAAACCCTGTCTCGAAAAACCAAAAAAAAAAAAAAAAAAAAAAGAATCAACAGAAAGTCTACACACATATGGAAATTGAACAACTCTTTACTAGATGACCACTGGGTCAGGGAAGAAATAAAGAAGGAAATCAAAGACTTCTTAAAATCCAACAAAAATGAAGACACAACATACCCAAACCTATGGGACACAATGAAAGCTGTGCTACGAGGAAAGTTCATAGCATTAAGTGCCTTCAAAAAGAAAATTGTGACAGCTCATATTAGCGAATTAACAGCTAAACTGGGTGAATTGGAAAAAAAAGAAGCAAACACTCCCAAGAGGAGCAGAAGGCAGGAGATCATAAAACTTAGGGCTGAAATCAACAACTTAGAAACGAAAAGAACTATACAAAGAATCAATGAAATAAAGAGTTGGTTCTTTGAGAAAATCAACAAAATAGACAGACCCTTAGTCAAATTAACTAAAAGACAGAGGGAGAAAACACAAATCAACAAAATCAGAAATGAAAGGGGAGAAATAACAACAGACATTGAGAAAATCCAGAGTATTTGGATCCTACTTTAAAAATCTATACTCCACCAAATTTGAAAACTTAAGTGAAATGGAGAATTTTCTTGATAGATTCCACCTACCAAAGCTAAATCAAGATCAGATAAACAGATTAAACAGCCCTATAACCCCTAAGGAAATAAAAACAGTCATTAAAAATCTCCCAACCAAAAAAAAGCCCAGGGCCAGATAGCTTTAGCACAGAATTCCACAGACCTTCAAAGAGGAGCTAATACCAATACTCTTCAAACTCTTTCACCAAATAGAATCAGAAAGAACATTGCCAAACTCATTCTATGAGGCCACAGTCACCCTGATTCCTAAACCACACAAAGACCCAACAAAGAAAGAGAACTTCAGACCAATCTCCCTCATGAACATAGATGCAAAAATACTTAATAAAATACTAGCCAACCGAATTCAAGAACACATCAAAACTATCATGCACCATGATCAAGGAGGCTTCATCCCAGGAATGCAGGGATGGTTCAACATATGAAAGTCTATCAATGTCATTCACCATATAAACAAGATGAAAGAAAAAAAACCACATGATAATCTCGCTAGATGCAGAAAAAGCATTTGACAAAATCCAACACCCCTTCATGCTAAAAGTTCTGGAGAGAACGGGCATACAAGGACCGTACCTAGAAATAATAAAGGCAATATACAGCAAGCCAATGGCCAACATCAAATTAAATGGAGAGAAACTTGAAGCATTTCCTCTAAACTCAGGGACAAGACAAGGATATCCACTTTCACCATATCTCTTCAATATAGTACTTGAAGTTCTTGCTAGAGCAATAAGGCAACTAAAGGAGATCAATGGGATAAAAATTGGAAATGAAGAAGTCAAATTATCCCTATTTGCAGATGATATGTTAGTATACATAAGCGACCCCAAAAATTCCACCAGAGAACTCTTACAGCTGATAAACACCTTCAGCAAGGTGGCTGGATACAAAATTATTTCAGAAAAATCAGAAGCCCTTCTTTATACAACAAACAAATGGGCTGAGAAAGAAATAAGGGAAACAACCCCCTTCACAATAGCCACAAACAATATAAAATACCTGGGGGTAACTCTAACCAAGCAAGTAAAGGACCTGTACAACAAGAACTTTAAGCCCTTGAAGAAAGAAATGGAAAAGGCCTTTAGAAGATGGAAAGATCTCCCATGCTCATGGACAGGTAGGATCAACATAATAAAAATGGCTATCCTACCAAAATCAATATATAGATTCAATGCAATTCCTATCAAAATTCTAACACAATTTTTTATAGACTTGGAAAGAGCTATTCTCAATTTCATATGGAGCAACAAAAAGCCCAGAATAGCTAAATCAATCCTGTACAATAAAAAAACATCTGGAGGTATTACCATTCCAGATTTCAAGCTGTACTACAGAGCAATAGTTGTAAAAACAGCATAGTATTGGTATAGAAACAGACCAGTAGATCAATGAAATCGAATTGAAGACCCAGAAATGGACCCACACAACTATTGCCACCTAATTTTTGACAAAGAAGCCAAAACGGCACAATGGAAGAAGGACAGCATCTTCAACAAATGGTGCTGGTCCAACTGTATGTCCTCTTGTAAAAGAATGAAATTAGACCCATACTTATCACCTTGTACAAAACTTAAATCCAAGTGGATCAAAGACCTTAACATAAGGCAGGTCACACTAAATCTACTAGAAGATACAGTGGGAGAAACCCTCGAACTCATTGGCACAGGTGACAACTTCCTGAACAGAACACCAACAGCTCAGGACCTGAGATCAACAATCAATAAATGGGACCTCATGAAACTGAAAGGCTTCTGCAAGGCAAAAAAAAAAAAACTGTCATTCAAACAAAACGGCAACCTACAGACTGGGAGAAAATCTTCACCAACCCCACATCTGAGAGAGGGCTAATATCTAAAATCTACAAAGAACTCAAGAAATTAAATGCCAAGAAACCAAATAATCCAATCAAAAATGGGGGACAGAACTAAATAGAGAATTCACAAAGGAGGAATCCCTAATGGCCGAGAGACACTTGAAGAAATGCTCAACATCCTTAATCATCAGAGAAATGCAACTCAAGACGACTCTGAGATTCCATCTCACACCTGTCAGAATGGCTAAGATCGAAAGCTCAAATGACAGCACATGCTGGTGAGGGTGTGGAGAAAAGGGAACTGTACTCCATTGCTGGTGGGGGTGCAGGCTTGTGCAACCACTATGGAGGTCAGTCTGGCGACATCTTAGAAAACTTGGAATAGCTTTGCCTCAGGACCCAGCCATACCACTTCTGGATATACACCCAAATGTCTCCTCACGGAATCATAAGGAATTTTCTCATCTATGTTTATAGCAGTCTTATTTGTAATAGCTAGAAACTGGAAACAACCAGATGTCCCTCAACCAAAAATGGGTTAAAAAACTGTGGTGCATCTACACAATGGAATATTATTCAGCTATCAGGAACAATAAAATTATGCCATTTGCAGCCAAATGGATGGAACTAGAAAAGCTCATCCTGAGTGAGCTAACCCAGAGTCAGAAGGATGCATATGGCATCTATTCACTTATAGTAGGATTTTAGCTATATAGTAGAGGATATCGATACGACAACCAACACACCAAAGAGAACATGGTCATAGACTTTTTATTTTTATTTTTCTATTTTTTATTCTTTTTTATCTCATTGTCTGCTTATTTTTTTGTTTGTTTGTTTTTTAGTTCTCTCTCCCGGGCAATGAGACACTTTTCACTGGTGGTACTGCCTCATAGACCCCCAATGTATGAGGAGGCTCTTGGCCCTCGTACGACGTCTGAACTGAGGTGAGGAACTGTTATATAGGGACACTCCACTCCGGAGAAATGGGATGGAAGGGTTAGGGGTAAGTGTGAAGTTTCGGCCTTTTTCTACTAATTGTCATAAACTGTTTAGGATAATTAAGAAATGCAAACTAATAGTCATGCAAGCCTGTCACTGTGTTAGGTACTATGACAGTCTATTATAGTTATTTTCTAAGCTAATCAGAAATAAAGTTGCTAAGAGACAAGCAATATCTGCTTATCCTAATATAAGAGATAGATAGGGCCTCTTCAAAAACCTCAAGAGATCTGCAGAATATGGCATTCAAAGATGTTTTCTTAACTTTAGATTTTTTTTTTTTATGGAGACATATCAACTCCTGACAGCACCCCCTATTCTACTCCAAGTAGAAGATGAGTATCGAAGAATCTCCAGTGGGAGATGATTGAATTAGTCGCAAGCCTATCTCTTGGCAGGAAAAACCCCTTGCTCCAACTGTAGACAGAATGCTGTCCAAAAAGGACAAAACTTGGAAGCAGGTAAGTCAACAGCCTAGCTCTGCCAATACAGGGTAGGCAAGTCCTTCATAACCCCTGCTCTACAATCAATGTCTGTCAGAGAAACGGGGCCAAACGGCTGAAGATTGATGCTGTAATGTATGGAGAGAAAATGGAAACTGTCCAGGCAGCCACTGGTATGTCATTTCTTAGTTTTGGAAGCTGCAGTCCCTGTACTTCCTATAAAATCAGATATATTTATCCCTCTCAGGTCTCTGAGGTGGTTAAAGAATAGATAGCTAGAGTCTCATAATTAAATTTTGAGTTGTTTAAGAATCCAGAGAGTGTTACGGATCTAAGAAGATGTTTTTAAAATTGTGTTGCAAGTTAGTATGAAAGCTGAGTTAGATATAGAACTTTAAACTCATGGAGATGGTTAGATAGTAGAATGTTAAAGTCAGGTACCAAATACATATGGACTGGACATTGGGAATGTACGCTAAGCCATATAACCCTCATAATTGTGGCCTAATTACCTCTGTTGTTTTGTATTGTATTTATTATTATAAGAGAAAGAGCCATTTGTTTGACTGAAAGGGGGAGCTGTTGGGGGAAATAAGGTATACCTTAAACTTAAAAAAAAAAAGGGAAGAGGATGGGGAGTTGAGGGTGGTAGGGTGGGACTGGAGGGGGGAGTAGGGAGGGGATTGCGATTGAGATGTAACTTGAAGAAATAAAAAATAAAGTAAAAAAAAAATCAACAAGGATTGGTTTCAGAAGCTGTGTATTTCTGTTAGGTGCCCAATAAAAGGATCATACAGGCCTAGACTCAAAGATGATCCCTTCATTATTATGGGAGATGGGTTTTTCCCATCCTCAAGCATCATTCAATGACCAGGTTGTAGAAAACATGGTGCTTATTCTAAGTTGGGATTGCACCAGCCACCTGCCCACCTGCCATGTTTGCTGTTCTGGGGTCTGTAATAACCATTAAGGAAGGTTGTGTATTTCACAAAAGGTGTACAGAGTTGACAAATAAAATTTATTCCTGGTGCCGATGTATTTTGGATGGGTCTGAAACAACATTCATCAATTTACACCTAGAAAATACTCTCTGTAATATATTACCCCTGGGAACCAAGAGCCAAAAGCAATTCAAGGCTGTGCCTATGGCTGAGCACATTAAATGTACTGACCCATTTTGTTTTGGGTTTCGCATGGATTAGATGTTGGCTGAAGCTGTCAATAGAGCAATATTTTGACTTTATGGTTGTTTGAGAACTTGAGTCTTTCAGGTTAACATACTGGAAATAACAGGCTTTGCTTTTTTCTGACTCCAGGGAAGCTTCTGCAAATCATCAATGAAAACTTGGCATTATCAGACATTTTACCTATACCTAACATTTGCATTCCCATCACCTTGCCTAAAAATTACATCCATTAAACCTGGTGTGGTGGCACATGCCTGTAATCCCAGTACTCAAGAGAGAGAGGCAGGAGGAGCATTAGTTTACAGCCATCCTTGGCTACAAGGTGAGTTTGAGACTCTGGCATAAAATGTACAACTATCTTCATCAAGTTACATAGCTATGTGCTAGTCAGTAAATGCTAGTCAGTAAATGTTAATAACAGTGGCATACCCATAATTCTGTGGAGATTATAATAGCAACAGGACATGTGACCTTTTAAATAGAGGCTGCCATATAATAAATGCTCCCAAACATGCATAGACTTTTATTTAAAAAATTATTGGTGTGTAG
The DNA here is from genome assembly GCA_907164525.1 of Lophiomys imhausi. Lineage (NCBI taxonomy): Eukaryota > Metazoa > Chordata > Mammalia > Rodentia > Muridae > Lophiomys > Lophiomys imhausi. Next base: position 15,676,135 of record CAJQZJ010001896.1, read on the forward strand.
AGGGGGGCTGTGTGTGTACAGGAGTGGCCATGTGTAATTGAGGCAAGGGATGTTGGCATGTACCTGTCATGGGGCATATGTTGAGGTCAGAGGACAACTTGCAAGAGTAGGTCCTCTCTTTCCACCATATGGATTTAAACTCAGCCAGTCAGTCTCAGTGACAAGCACTCTTACCTGCTGAGCCATTACACCAGCCCTAACTGTATTTAAATTTATTTTTTAGATATTTTATGTATATAATTTTAAACCAAGAATTTTTATAGTTTAAAGACACAGCTGTGGAGATGCTCAACAAGCACTTGGCTTGCTAGCACAGGGACTTCAACTCAGCCTTCAGAACCATGTGTAAAGTCAGGTTTGTGGTATATTCCCTTAATCCCAGCACATGCATGACAGACAGGTGGATCCCTGGGGCACACTGGCTGCTTTGTAGCCTACTTAGTGAGTTTCAGGCCAATGAGATACTCTACCTCAAAAAGAGAAGGTGGGCACAGTACCTAAAGAATGGTATCTGAGTTTAACCTCTAGCCTCCACAGGTATGCACGCACACGTGGACATGCATGCACATGTGGACATAGACACACACACACACACACACACACACACACACACACACACACAGACACAGACACACACAGAAAGAATAAATAAATAAATAAAATAAGATGCAAGTTATGGTGAATGGATAGAATCTTTTTGGCCTACCGCAATTAGAAATATATATATGCCCTTAGCACACAATAGTTAGAGCATGCATATTTAGAAGTAAACCCTTATTGAGGGTACAACTTAGTGATGCAGTGCCTGCCTAGAATGCACAAAGCTGTGAGTTCAATCCCCGTCACTTCAAAATGAAGGCCCCCATCCAATAAACCATGCAGGAATCCAGTGGTTGGCTAATCAAGGTTGTATGTGTCACGATGAACATTGCTTATGAGCTGCAAAAGAGCGAAAGTTCCTTAGGTACATAAAAATGTCTTTGCAAACACAATGGGCTCAGTAAAACAATAAGCTTGAGGCTAGGAAACATCTCTGAGGAAGGCATGTACTTTTTCCCCAGGTCTCCAAGCCACCAGTCTTAGCTGACCTCAGAGTTAATAACAGCCCTGCTGTTTCCTTGTCGCTGCTCTCAGAGGCCTGTCAGGGAGGGAAACCATTCTCTTGCTGCCAAAGATAGCTGTTGTTCTTGGGTCAGACCAAGTGCCTTTTTTGCTGAGCTTCAGAATTCAGAGTGATTAATTTACTGAAAGTTCTGGAGGGTCAGTTATGTGGGATCCTCTGTACTTGGAGAGGTGGTGGAGAAGATTAGTTTTGGAGAAAGAAAATTGCCTGGCTATTCTATACTGCTTTGCAGAACAGCTTGAATCAAGAGAAGCAAAAGATGCTGGGGAGAGAAAGGTAGTTTCACACTTGATTTATTGAGATTGTCATGACCTTCAAAGAGTTAGTAGGCTTGGGTAAAGAAGGATATAGTATTTTTAAACTCCAGAATTTTTTTTCTTTCCACTTTAAGCCAAAAGTTGACTTTAAATGCAGGGTTGTGTCGGGAGTGCTTGCTTGAGTCCTGGTTCTTCCACTTATGCAACACAACTGGGACACATTTCCCATCTGTTCTAGGTTCAGCGGGATATGATAAGACTTCTTCCTATGAGTGGCAGGATTTAAAAAAAGGAAACACAGATGAGGGTGTGTGCACACTGACTGTAAGCGCCTTTCGCAATGATGCTTCTGTTGCTGTTAACCCACTGACAAGAGACAAACAACAAATATTGTGTGAAAAGCTACATGTGGCTATTGTATAGTTGATGCATTCCAAACTGCAAAAAAAAAAAAAAAATCTACTCATGGGCTGTGCCTTCTCTTCTAGACTTTCAACTTGCCGACTCTTTTCTACTTTAAACAATGAGTCAAGGCTGTACCTGGCAGGATGGGAGCTTGATTTTGGTCTTAGCTCTGGGTCTTTTGTTAAGTATTTGGAAATTGTCTGTTGGCCCAATGAATGAATGAATGGAACACAAGTTCATTGTCTATTCCATGTTTTTCATGAGGGAACTGATAGACCATGGTTTCTCCCATTTTGCATGTTTGTTCTGTCTACAAACATTCTCTCTCTCTCTCTCTCTCTCTCTCTCTCTCCTCTCCTTCCCTTCCTCCCTCCATCCCTCTCTTCACTGGCACCTTATCCATGCTCTATGAACCACTATGTGCTATATTCCCAGGTTCAACCCTTCTCTTTTGTGTTTAACTATAGTGACTATTACAATAAACTAATTCTTTAACATCGTCCAGACATTACGCTGAACAGTCAATACTTCATAGCCATATTTTGAGAATGTATCTTCATTGGTTTATTTATTTTTATTTTATGTGCATTGATGTTTTGCCTGCGTGTGTGTCTATATGAGGAACTAGAGACACAGTCCAGTTGTTAGCTATCATGTGGTTCTGGGAATTGAACTCAGGTCTTCTCTCTAGCCCAAGAGAATGTATCTTTATTCTTAATTCAACCATAAATAATAGAGATTGAGGGTTTTTGTCTTAGATTGCACAGGTGGAAAGTTGAGAAACCAAGCTTTGCTTTCAAATCTGACCAGCTCTGAGTCCTAAGCTCTAAGTTGCTACTGAGTGGATAGAAATTTGAGCACGACATTTTCTTCTTCTGCATAGATGTTCAGACAGAATTCTCACATAAGTGAGAGGTGTGGATGTTCAACTGGAAACTTCCCTTCCTTTTCACTGACCTCAAGAGCAAAGGTTCTTATGGTCATCCATTCTTTAAGGATAATACGTCAATGAGAAACGTAAGAACAAGAATAGGAACTAGGGTCTTGTATTCTTGAGCTCACTACAATAAAAAGAGAAATAGGATCTTTCTGTGACAAGAAGATTAATTTTGCAACCATTTTATTGATTGATGCAACAAATAAAAATAGACATGGTATCTAATAAGGATGAAATGGAGCGAAAAGTTAATTTGAAGTAGTAGAATGACTAAGTGGGAGATAAAAGAATAAAACAGAGAGAGAGAACCCCAATTGATTTGGCAGTGACTGAGGAAGGGAAGTGGCATGTTTAGGGTCATAGCTAGAGAGGAAACAGGCACACAATAACCCCTAATAAAGGATGGTGATGAAACCCTTCCTCCACACAAACTGCAGCTATCTCCTACTCCCAACCTTTCCCTTGCTCAGTACACCTCAAGTAGCATGTGCACCATGGCAACTATCCCTCCCTTTCCTTGCCTCCTGGCAGTGAGTGTACTGTCTGTTTCTTGTCCTAGTCCAAGCTGCCATTTGTAGGCTCATCTCCTCCTACCTATTCATTACATGTTGAAGGTCATTTGCCTTCTCCTCCTCTTATTCTAACCCATCTCCATGGTGATCTCATCTACCTTCCACTGCTTTCTATCACTTATGATCTCACTTGACTTTTATCTTTCTTCCTAATTCCTGGCCACAGAGCAATTGTCTGCTTACCATCTTTTGAAAGCTTTGCAGGTACCGGATGCTGAGAAGATCCAAGCATGAGCTCATGACCTGTTCCTTCAGGTCTGTCTCTCTTCCAGTGTCTCTTGGTGAATAGCATCACAAATTTGTCTACTTGCTTAAGAAGCCAAGTAACAACCCTGCCCTTTGCCCCATATTTATGGTCAGCTCCTATAGAATCGATACTCTAAATCTCTTTGGGATCCATCTCTATCTTAATTCCTGTCACCATAATCCCAGTCACCATCTGATCTTCCCTGAAGACTGAAGGTCACTTCTGACTGTCTACTGCATGCATACTCACCTTCCTACACTCTTCTTTTCATTTTGCATCTAAGGATTAGCGTGACATGACCCAACTTGAGTTATCTCGGGTCATGTCGCACTAATCGTTAGAATTCCTCAAATGCAAAATTTTGAGTCCTGCTGTGCTTTGTTATGCTTAGCTTGAGTGGAGTGAGAGTGAGAGTCGCAAAGTGCACATCAGTGTGTGTGTGTGTGTGTGTGTGTGTGTGTGTGCACTTCCATTAGATTTTTGACTTAATGTGTGGGTTGTATGTTGAATTTGTAACATGATAGTGTTATTGGGAGGTAGTAAAAGATGGGAGGTTGGGAGAAACTAGGCCCCTTAAGGGTCTGAATGTGGGGGCTATCTCTTCCCTTGTTTGCTTCCTGTGTACCTTTTTCTCTGCTTCCTGGCTTCTATGACAAGAGCAGCTCTACTCTCTTAGCTTCTATTATCACCCCATAAGGGACTAAATCCTCTGAAACCATGAGCCCAGATACACTATTCCTCCACTTAAATTTATTATATATCCAAACCGTATCAAGGCAGATACTTCTATAGTGCCTTGTTATTTTCTTCAGTATCTATGCTAGACAGCACATACTTATATATTTGATTAAATGAATGCACCAGTAAATTAGCTTCCTTTAGTATCTGTGTACTATATCTGAGTCCTTGTGCTCAGTTCCCTGTATTAGACTTGTTGGAATGATTATATGAGGTGAGACATGGACAAAACCTAGCAAAGAGCCAGGCACATAGTCTTTTATAAATATGACCCCTGATTTTCATCTTTATTAAGACTCCAGGGTTATTATCATTAATTATTCCACTTTGCATAAATTCACATAGTCATAAAGGTTGAGTTGGAACAAATGTAATTTGTGACAAGAATGTACATTTTAAAAGTTTAGGGTGAAAATATTTATGTAATTAACACATTAAAAAATTTCTAATGCATTTACTTTAGAAAATCCTTTTCACTCTTGTCCCTGTGTATTGCTGCCATTCACTAGTTTATTCAGCAATTAGGAAACACCTGGACATACTGTGCTATGTTCTGAGCATTCAAGTCCTGGAGCATTCAAGCGTGGGTCCTCTCACAGTTGACAATCAACTGGAGTAGAAGATACTAATAGGTCCATTGGAGCAGCACTTTATGCCAGTAAATAATGCAGAGAAGTATGAAGTCTATGTTTGAGAAACAGAAAGCTCAAACTAAGACCGATGGTATTTTACCACTGCAAAGCCCACCATTGGCATGATAAACGCCATCAAGGTTCACATCAACCCAGCCAACGAGGGTGTGCGGTAATATGTGATATAAACCAAACGTTGAAGTTTGTCTTTTGGTTTAAACAAAATTAACCTCTGGGTGAGCTAATTCTGTGTTTTCCTACAAACAGAGTTTTCATGCAAACCAGCTCACAGGAGAACAAAAGGGACAAAAGGGTAAGGTCAACTAGGAATGAACCAGTCTCACATTGCTAACCTATCTCCCATGCAGCACTATGCTTAGGGGCTAAGAATGATTTTTTTTTTTTTTTTTTTTTTTTGTCCTCTGGTCTCTTTACCACTGTGAACACCTGGAGCCAAAGATCCTTTTCATAGCAGATTCAAAGCATTCCCTTTTCCTAGTTTGCTACATGTTGTAATTTTTGAATAGCATCAAATATTCATCACTTTTGATGACTGTGAAGTTGGGGGGATCTGGCGCTTTCCAAACCAGGGCTTAACTTACCAGAGGGATCCAGAGTCTTTCAGCAAGACTGCCTTGAAATATGCTCAATTACTTTATTTCAAAGGAATACTCAGGTGTTGTTTGACCTTCAAACATATGGACTGCTGGAGTAATCAAAGTCTCAACTGTTCCCATCATGCCTAGGGACCAGGATGGAGGAATGCTTTCATATTCTCTGAGTTTCATGGAGGGATTATTAGGTTTGGGCTGAATGGGTTATTTGCTTTTAGTCTTCTACATAGCAGCAGACTGCTCTTGCCTTTGTTGAAGGAACAGCCAGGTGTAAGTTGACACTAATTTTAACCCCTGAGATAGAGACACATGGGAATACCTGGGACACCGAACAAGGGCTTAAGCTCCGAGCCATTCAAGAACTGACCCAGAGCACAAGAAGTCACCGGAAGACCCCAAAGTGTGTCTCAGGCTTAGGAAGTGAGTGTGATGCCACAGGTAGAGGGAGCTGAGGTACCAGAGTGGTTTTTTTCTCCTTTTTCAGGTAGTATGGTGACTTGTAAATGTAACTTTTATTCGACTGATGTAATTGTTGTCTCAGAGGCTTACTGCCTCCATCTGCTAACCTAGGCCTACTGGAAACTTCTAGTCTCTGCATAATCTAATCTAGGTCTAGAATGTTTTCACCCTCTGAGGCTTACTCCTGAATAAACTCACCCTTTCTAGCTCTTTCTGAACTCTTGCTGGCTGGTTCAAAACAGCTGTATCTTCTGGCTCCCTCTCATTCTCTGGCTCATTCTGTCAGCTTGTTCTCTCTACAACCTGTCTCTGTAAAACTGCCAGTAAAAACTGCTCTCTCTCTCTCTCTCTCTCTCTCTCTCTCTCTCTCTCTCATTCTCTGGCTTGTTCTGTCTTCACCTGTGTCTACTTTGTTCTCTCTACAACCTGTCTCTGTAAAACTCCCCAGTAAAATTGCCTCAGAATTCCAGGAACTGAACTCTGAGTTCCATGAACTCAACTCCACTTACTGCCTCTCAACTCACTGACTCAACCAAATTGACTAGCACTCAGAGATCTGCCTGCTGGGATTAAAGATGTGTACCACCATGTCTGGACCTAAACCTGGAACTTGCTCTGTCCCAGGCTGGCCTTGAATTTAGAGATCTCCTTTGCCTCTGTCTCCTGGGATTAAGGGTGTGTCTATGTTCCAGCCAGAGTAGCCATGTTGCTGTATTAAAATTCCTCTACAGTGACTGTTGGCATTTTAAGGACATGTAAGCCTGGTGTGATCATTTATGCTTGTCTTAGGTTTTTGTTGAAGAGGCTTTTGAAGGGGCTGATAGGTTAATATAAGTTAGATTTAGTGAATATATAGGTTTCTGATACAGTCTTTTAATTCGGGGCATGAAGATCAACTTTGCTGTGAGCAATTAGCTTATCAGCTTATGGATGAAGTCAGGTGAAATGAGGGGAGTCTCTTTGGACTGAAAAACAAGGTTGAAGCCAGGTGAAACAAGGAAAGACTTTATGACCTGGCATTGCTTTCAACTGCTAAGTGGGCAGAGCCCAAATTAAGCTGAAGCAGGTGGAACAAGGAGTGATCCTATTTAAGGACAAGTGGATGAGCCCAGAGAGGTGCGTGCTAAGGGCCCCCGATATGAGAGAGCTCCGAGAGTCCTGCTGGAGAAAGTTCTGGTAGACCAATGGCCAGATCTCCCTGAGGCAGAAGGAAGCTGGTGAGCAGAGAAAGCCTCGGCAAGACAGCAAAAGGCCAAGGACTAAACCCTGTGGCTCAGCTTTTGCCTAGAGGGGTTTGACCTGTCCGAACAGTGGCCTGAACGGAACTGTGGCCAGCTTTAAAGACTGAGGCAGAACGGCAGAGTTGCTGATACGAAGGAAGTAAGGTGGCCTACAGACGCTGAGGTCTCCCAGAGAGAAGAAAGCCTCAAGCCTTATTTAAAGTGAGACTTCGATAGCAAATTTACCCTGACGAACCTGCGTCTGAGCTATTCCAGAAAAAGGACTGCTAAGTGGTTAAAGAGTCTACCCCCGAGACTGGTTTCCTGACGACTGAGGACCTGCCCCAGAGACTGTATCATTCTAAAAGGGTATGAAAGTAGTTGTTATGATTATCAATAGGTTTAGTGGATAGGTTAAAGGGGTTGTAGGAATTTATAGGATTAATAGTTAAGAAATTGCTGGTGTTTGTTATAAGTGAATTTAGTAATAAATAAATAAGTGTTAAATAATAATTTAAAAGTTCGGTTTCAGGCTTTTTAGCCTAGTGGCCCATGGCTTTTGTTCATGGATATGTATATTTATTACTCTCTGTGTGCATGATGTGTTTGAAGAATTTGGAGTGTGTGCATGCCACAGAGCATATGTGGAGGTCAGAAGACAACTTTGTGGTGTTGGCTTTCTAGTCTCTATGTAGGTTCCAGGGATTGGACCTAGGTAACCAGCTTGCCTGACCAATACCTTTGTCAGTTGAACAATCTCAGTGGCCCTATCCTGCACTTTTGAAACCTAAATATTTCCCAAGTATGGAGGGAGATTGAAAACAATTATTCTGTTGTTTCATTATTAAACTCGGGGGTCACAAATTATGCATCAAACCAGGTCTGGCCACCTGTCCTCAATAAGCCAATTAAAGGAGCCCAGCTAAAGCAGGAAAACAAGATTTATTCAGTGTGGCCATATTGAGAAGTGGGATAAAGAGATTTGGGGAAACTCCCCAAGTCCGTCTTTGGGTTCCTGAAGAGAGATCAAAGTTTAAATAGAAGGCCAAGGATTTGTGCATTTTAGTCTTCCCAGTGAAAGCATAGCCCACCCATTATTGACTCAGTTATCTGGGTTTTAGTGTAGGTTTTGTAGGGTGCCCTGATGAGTTGCTAGAACTGAGCTCCCCCTCTGACTGGCACATATTCCCAGCATGAGATTCCTGGGGAAATCCCCATTTCTTTGGTCTATTGTTTCAACAATTTGAGAGACACAAGTGTCTTTTAGAATGTCTTTATTTCTTCCAGGCTGGTAACAGTTTGAGAGTTAGAAATATCCAGTTTCAAACAATGGTCCTTCCTGTTTGCTAATTGTGTAAGTATCTTTAGCCAAGAAAAGTGCCACACTATAAAATGAAATTAGTGATTTTTTTTTTTTTTTTTTTGGTTTTTCGAGACAGGGTTTCTCTGAATATCTCTGGCTGTCCTGGACTCGCTTTGTAGACCAGGCTGGCCTCGAACTCACAAAGATCCGCCTGCCTCTGCCTCCCAAGTGCTGGGATTAAAGGCGTGCGCCACCACCACCCGGCTGAAATTAGTGATTTTTAAGTTACTATTTAACAACGTTTGCATGAGAGCTTTGTAGGAATACTACAACAACAACAACAAAAATGGAATTAATGGCCAAATACATTTGGAAAGACATTTAGATAATTTTCATGTATCCTGTCAGACTGGGACAGAAGAACTTTATTTTTTAATTTTTTATTTCTTCAAGTTACATCTCAATCACAATCCCCTCCCTACTCCCCCCTCCAGTCCCACCCTTCCACCCTCCTCCCCCTCAACACCCCCATCCTCTTCCCTTTTTTTTTAGTTCAAGGTATTTCTTTTTCCCCCCAACAGCTCTCCCTTTCAGTCCAACAAATGGTTCTTTTTCTTATAACTATAAATACAATACAAAACAACAGAAATAAATAGGCCACAATTATAAGAGTTACATGGCTTAGCATACATTCCCAATGTCCAGTCCATATGTATTTGGCACCTGACTTTAACATTCTACTATCTAACCATCTTCATGAGTTTAAAGTTCTATATCTAACTCAGCTTTCATACTAACTTGCCTCACAATTTTAAAAATATCTTCTTAGATCCAGAACACCCTCTTGATTCCTAAACAACTCAAAATTTAACTATGAGACTCTAGCTATCTATTCTTCAACCACCTCAGAGACCTGAGAAGGATAAATATATCTGATTATATAGGAAGTGCAGGGCCTGCAGCTTCCAAAACTAAGAAATGACATACCAGTGGCTGCCTGGACAGTTCCCATTTTCTCTCCATACATTACAGCATCGATCTTCAGCCCTTTGGCCCTGTTTCTCTGACAGACATTGATTGTAGAGCAGGAATTATGAAGGACTTGCTTACCCTGTCTTGGCAGAGCTAGGCTGTCGACTTACCTGCTTCCAAGTTTTGTCCTTTTTGGACAGCATTCTGTCTACACAGAAGAACTTTTATAGAAAATAAAACTTTAATTTCTTTGAAATCAAAATATCAAAATGTATTGGAGGTCAAGAACCTTTTTTCTTTCATAGAAAATGGCAGCAGTATTTTATATAATACAAATTACTATGCAAAGTGATTATAAAGGTTAAATGCAACTTTAAGTAAGCACTTTTTCTGTCTGTCCATTAATTACCAAATAGTAGGCAGCATTATAAATTTATAAGTATGGAGTATCCATATATCTGGATTTTAAATAGAGTAATTAGATCAGTGTTTCCAGTTAGTTTACAAAGTATAGCTCTGGAATGGCTAGTGGCTGTGGTTTTTTTAAGTGTCTGTCCCGAGCTACTGTATTGGTTAGTATGGAGTTATTCATACGTTCAATGGCTCCAACTATTTTTCCTATTGTAGGTGTGGATTGTGTCTCAAAAATAACAAGTGTTGGTAATTTAGCTCTGGATTTGTCTGATATTTATGGGTTTGTAAGATGACAGGGACCTAAGAGATACTTCTAGTAGTTAACCCTAACTGAAGCAAATCCTTGATCAACACAAACCATCACAGGGTTAAGTATGTTGGAAAGGTCATGTTCTACTCATGCCAATGTATCTTTCAATGGTCCTCCAGCACTCTGCGCTTGCCTCTACTCAGCCCTTAAACCTTCTTGTCAGTCTCATCACTTGTCAGTCTTCCCCGTCACACCATGAGCAGCAACTGAGCCTAGGCTTGCTTTGTGCTCCCAGCATGAAGCATGGTATAGATATTTATTAATGAATGAGGGATGTCAAGGTCAAACTTTAAAATGATTTATACCTTCAACGGAAAGAGTAAGAACAAGAACATAGCTTAATTTGTTACCCTCCACATACAAGACTATCAAAGCATCGCTTTGTAGAATTATTAGCAGAAACAGTGTTGAAAATCCCTGTTTCAAAACAATGCCTGTTACTAAACTACATCACAGGAGAGGCTGTTAAAAGAGGCAGCCTGTGAGGGGCTGAGTCTTGAAGGGATCCATAGAAAAGCTGGTTCAAAACCTCACTTTTCAATAGGTCTCTGAATGGTAGTGGTTGTGAATGAACTCAAGGAAGCCAGTTCCCCTAAGAGTCCCTTGTTAAATCTGAACTCTACCTGTGGAATTCCTCCTCCTGATAAACTCATGTCCTGGCCCAGTTGCACAGCTTCTCTCGTTCTTATGGTATACATTGTAAGTCCCACTCATCTTTTCCCTTTTTAATGAAGACACAAAGACTCGGAAAATACTGTAAGTACCAAATACACACAGTTAGATAAAGTGTAGGAATAACAACTTAGGGAAATTCATTTTCCCACAGGTAGTCTTTATCGTTATATAGATACTCAAACTTTCTCTATGGAAGTTACACTGGCAACTTAAGCCTTTGTTAGTGGACATTGCTGAATATGTTACCACTGGAAACCCTTTAACCAAATGAAACACAGTGCCCTGGAGCAGAGAAGGATGGCAGAATGTTAGTTCAAAGTTTTGTGCACCAACGTACTGTGTCATCTTCCTGGATGGATGCCAATACCATTTTGTTGGTGACAGTAAGGAACAAGTCTTATATCAGAATACCAGTTTCCTTGCTTAATTCTGCATCCATGCTCAGCCTCTGAAATCACATTCTCCTTTTTCTAGCTTTGCTTTTTCTAGCATTTCTAGCATTCATTGTTTGAGCACCCTTGGCATTAGGCTTGCTCTGTTTGTTAGGTCTGTCTGATCTCCAGGTTCTCCCAGAATGCCTCAGCTTCTACCTGTTATGGGGCATGCCCTGCCCCCCACAAGCCTCTACCTATATAACCCCAACACTTGGGGGCTCGCTCTCTTCCTCTCTCTCTCTCTCTCTCTCTTCTTTTCCCCCTTGCTTTCCTCTTCTCTCCCTTTCTGCCACTCCCCTCCTGCATGTACATGCTGTTTCTCTTTCCCTCAGCTATCCAATAAACCTCCTTTTATATAACCTAATTTGGCCTGGATTGTATCATTTCACACAACACAGTAATTTTTTAAAACACTGTTGAGCATCAGTCATGGTTTTATCAGCAAGGCATTGCATTGGTTTTAAGCTCCTGTTTCCTCAAAGGTTGATGTGTTATTTCCTGCAAAGGTTTCCATACTTCATGAGATATGTAGAAGGTAAAAAGGAGACAGGAAATTGCTTCTCATGGACACATTCTCAAAAGGTAGACTATTTTCAGTTGTATGTTACAGCAATGCATTGATAAGACAATTGTTTCCATTAAAATGATAAAAGGCTGGAGAAGCAGCACCAACATGGAGGGAACGCCTGCCTGTTCACTATGAAGCATCAATGACCACGTGACAGGATGCTAGAGTAGGTGCCCAGAGTCTCTCATCATTGGTGATGCACACTCCTTGCTCCACAAATGTAAAGGTCACCATCAGTGTTGGTGACATCCTCTGATGCTACAACAGGACATGCTGCCAACCTGGTCTTAACAGCTGATGCAACCATCCGAAGAGCTAAGGAACACAAATTTGTGGCACATAGCAGTACGGGGTGGTGTTCTGTTCACTTTGATCCCACCAGATGATCTATTCTAATTTGACATCTGTGCTGTGACAGTTTAATTGATTGCCCGGGGCTCCTTTGTTTAACTGTACTCAGGCTGCTTCTGAAGGAGAGGTCATTCCCAAGCTCCTTCTGTAAACAGAAACATTTATTCTTCTATTAGCTGGCTTCTCCAGGTTTCATCTGAGAGCCACCTGCACGAGGTTTATGGGCATTTGAACTATAGTTGTCTACACCTTTGACCTATAATACCCATATTTCAGTTCTCTTTCAGCTTTTACCCTTCAGACAATAAAGTGCAAGTGACTAGGATTCAGAGAAGATGGGAGGAGGTCTGGAAGATCCTACACCCCCAGTCAGTCCTCGTCACTTGACAGATGGGACAGCAAGGCACAAAGAAGCACCACAGTGGTGGGCAGAGCCCAGACAGAGACATCGTTCACTGTCTTCGTGTCTCTCAGACCCTTATGTCAATCCTACTATGCTGCAGCTGGCATTCTCTTTCTCTGCACAGATAACAGATTTTCGGTTTGTTTTCTTAACTGCTGAGCCATCTCTCCAGCCCCTTCGGTTTGTTTTCTATGCCTATGTTTTATAGGGAAGCAATGTTCGCTTTGGGATTTCTTAGTCTTCAGAGTAGGGTTCAAACAGGCAATAGGCCCTACTTATAATAGATTCTCCTCTCCCTCTCTCGGTTCCTCCCCTCTGCTCCACCAGCTTTGCGCTCAGATTTCCGGATATTTTTAACTGTTTGTGGAACACCAAATAAATGGGAACCCTTCCTCTCCTAGGTCACCACAGGCATCGTCTCCTCATCATTTTCACGGGGGAATCTCTTCTCTTTCAAGCTCAGGTGTTAGGTTTCACCCTCCTTTCCCTGGACCTTTCTCTGATCTCCCAAACATGGATTGTGGACATCTCTAGGTGCTCACCTTGTACCTACCCAAAATGTGAGCTTACCTTTTCAGGTTGATTGAAACTCTTTCTCTACATTTGTCCCCAACTAGACTTTATGGATGAGAGGGCAAAGACTGTGTTTAGTGTTGAAGGATACATACTAAATGCAGTATGTCTATGGTTCCCAGGAGACATTGAATCTCTACAGCAGTTTCCCTTTATCCATGGGCTTAATTTCCACCATTTCAGTTATGGTCAACTACGGTCCAAGGATGTGAAGTGGAAAATTACAGAAATAACTTGTGAGTATTAGATTGTGCCTCACTCTCACTTGTTAGTTAAATGCGAAGCATCTTGCTCTATCTGGCTGATAGCTGCAGTGCTTGGTTTCAAGTAACCTTTCCTTAATGGTGGCCCCAGAAAGAAGGAGCAATGATGCATCTCAGATACAAAGTGGGGTGGGGTGTAAAGGGATGTATTGACTGAAAAGGTGAGAGTTTCCTATTAAAGAAAAATATGTTATGAGATTACCGAAGTGCATCTTAAGAATAAAGAAAAGCTATGACATGGAGGGCTCCGTCTTACCTGTGTACAGTGAGAGTGTTGCAGTGTGTTCCTGGTGGTAAGGGACTGTCTTCCCCACATACTATCATCCATGAACCTCCAACGGAGCATTGTCACTGAATCCATGCTAGGAACTTCAACTCAGAGACAAACCTTTCATGACTGACCCCAGCTTACTCTGACCTATTTTCCCTCCTGGTGCTTGCCAATCTTAATGCTGATCATCACAACCTGCCCCTTATCTTCATGCGTATCTTGGCATGGGAACTTCACTATCACCTAGCAATTTATTTACTCCTACTAAATGATAATGCCTGTCATATAAGGAATGTGTACGGAGCATATTATACAGCCAGTTCTAGGTTGTGGGCTCTGATATCTTTTCCACATAGCCACCTTGTAAGATGGTTTTGATTATCTTTTCAGGTAAGAAATCAGAAGTAAGTTAATTTCCAAAAATATCTAGGCCCAATCAGAAGTAGATTCCAAGTGTTTCTTTCTTCCACATTCTCTTCCCTTTCCACTCTGAGTGAAAATGTGAGTTAACCAATGTTAGGGCAGACTGCTTTATGGTGGGCCTGGTGGGTCTTTGGGCCTAGTTGGACACTTCTATAGCTGAAATATTCAACACAGAGGAGCACGTGGAAGGAATTCCATATGCCAGGAATGGTCAACCATGTAGTCCTTCAAGCTGCCTTCCAAGAAAGCTCTTAACGGAGGGAAGAATTGAATAGAGTCATTTTGTAACCCCTCAAATCAAGCTTTGATTTCTGTATTTTAGGATTTCTGAAACAATAGAGTGAGCACTCTCAAAAAGCACTGTGCACACCAAACTCTGGATGATTAGCAATTGTGAAGACACACAGAGTGTGCTCTGTTAGCCTTTGCCATGTCTTCAGCTACCAATGTATTCAAGACCTTCAGTCTGTCTCCCAGTCTCCCCACCTCTCTCTTTCCTTCCCTTTCTCCCTTGTTCTTTTTCATGTAGTGTTTAGGATACAAACATAAGCAAGGGCCCTCTCACTTCTGGCCTCCACTTCCCCATTATATGCAGAGTAGGAAAAAAAAACAGGATAATGGTAGCATGTAGCTCATAGGATATATTTGGATTAGATAAATCAAAGAAAACTGTGACCTTAACTGCTGACAATATTGCATTTAAACAGTGTGAGGAGACATTTTTAGTTTTCTCACCGTGGGAGGCTTAACTGGTATCTAGTTAGCAGAGACCAACAGTGTTGCCAATCTTCCTGTCATTCACAGGATGAGCCTCTCAGGGTAGAATTGTCAAGGCAGTGTTAATAGGGACAGGGTCAGGAAAGAATGGGATGTATCTCAAAAACACCTGAAAATCTGCTTGGGAATATGGGCCCTAGGACACTCAGATAAAAAGACAGATGGAATCTTGACTATTTCACTCTTCACCTAAATATTTTGAAGTCATGGAAACTACATTTCTGTCCCTCTGCTGGAGTATGCTGAATTCTTCATCTGATGTTAGCTTCCCAAAGCTGGCTGTGCATGAGGATGGGCGCTCTGTTTCTTCCATTTCAAAAGTCTCTTACTGTGAAACATCACTAGAGGAAGTGGGGTTTTATTTGTTTTTATCCATTTTATGTAACCTAAAAGCATCTTGAATTATTAAACCAGTATTTTCCAGGCCTGCAAATGTTTTCAGTGTGCTGCCCACGTTTTCTTGAGTCAGCACATGGGCTGATCTTAAAAATCAGCCAGGGCCACCTCCTTCTCACGTGTGCATGCTTCTTTTGGATTGATATTTGGGGTGCTCACACAGACTGTAAAGAACGTTTGTTTTTCCCAGACCCCCATGGGACTTCAGCTCAGGACAAAAAGGTTTGCCACATTCTTTTAGTCTAATGAAGAGAACAAAGGAATAAGGATCCAGCCGGTCATTTAATATTTCCCTCACATCTTGGGCTGTTGTTCACTTAGTTTAGCCAGAAGCCAAACCATAAGGTAAATCCTTTAACTCATATTTTATGGGAGACAATAAGAAAATACTTTGAATTACAATGAAAGAATTTTTTTTTCTTCCTGGAGCCAAATGTTTTTAGAAGAGGCAGGGGGAAAAACGAGAAAGAAAAACTACTTGAGTCAAATTGATGAAAACCAGTCAAAACACACCCTTGTTGTGGCTGATACACCTCCCCTGACTGATCCTGAAACCCAGAAGGCATTTGCAGGCAATTGCTTTCTTTGCTGATTGAACGAGATGTCTGTGTCAAGAGCTTGAAAGTTACAGTCTTTCACCCCACATTTCCTGAGTATATTATTGAAAATTATCGGACCTGCTTTGTTCATTAGCAGGAAAAAAAAAAAAAGGACCACAGACGTTCTGTAGCTGGCACAGGCTGAGTCTCTTGAGCTCCTGAGTCCATCATGGAGGGTCTCAAGCCTCAGGGAAGTTATCATTCATAATAACCCCAGGGGAATTTGCACTAAAATCTACTGGCTCCTAAGGGATGGAAAGCTTCCCAGCTACGTGTGTTTGCTTGAGAACTATTCTGGGCATATGGTTTGCTTTCCAAGTGTGAACATACGCACTGTTGATTATTTCAACCATCTTCTACTGATACAGAGTCAAACTAAATAATATTATCTCTTCATGTCGATCATAGGTCAGGGCCCAACTGAGAGACCCCTACATTGTCCCAGATAATCACCCTGCACCCCGTGCAGGGGCCTTGTGAGGTGGTACATGTGGCAACTGAGCTCTCACTCCTGTTGTCCGTTGGCTTTGTTTCCATCTAAGACTCAAATGCACAGCTCTTACTTCTCCCGTTATTCCTAACAGTTCATTAATAACCCTTGTTCCCGTCTCCCCCATCTGACTTTGAAGAACCTGAATTCATTTAGGCTTTCATTAGCGGTAATTCTTTACCTGTCAGACTCCAGCTGGACTGCATGGCTGAAGAGAGTCACTCCACTTTGCTTCCAGCGACTCCTTCCAAACAATTAAATCACAGGAGCACCTGTGTAAATACAAAATATTCGGCGATAAGAAAATGATTAGGCGGTAGAACCTGAGCTGAATTTGTTAAAAGTAGTGTTCCCCTCTGGGGGTGCTTTGCAAAGGCCTTTAAGCCCCTCTGGTCCCAAGAATGAGGTCAAGTTCTTTCCCACCCCTCCTCCATCTTGGTTGCTGGGAAAACTGAGTTCAGCTGCTCTTCCTAGAACTTAAAACTAGAACCACACAATCAGCATTTAATTACAGTGTTTGCATTGTTTGCTTGGGAAAACTAAAATGTTGAAGGATTGTCTTGTAGTTAAACTGACCATGGAGATATAAGGTAGACTAGTAAAGAGTAAATTTTCTAAGGCCAAAACGTTGGACAATGGTATCTGCCCTTGTTTGTATTGGGGACTTCTGTGGTGGTAGCTGAACATGAAAATAGGAAGAACTTTGCAATCAGACAAGTCAGGTGTTTGAATCTTAGCTTCAGCTTTTGTGACATGTGACACAGTGTGAGACTCAGGTTCCAGATATGTGAGAAAGATTTGATCCTAACCCTAGTTCCGTGTCATATCACATGTACAGTACCAGGCTTAATGCCTGATGGGCAAAATGAACATAAAAATAGGTAAGAAAAATCCATCATTTTTAGCTCGCTCACCATTCAGGAGGCTGAGTCTGTTAGTGTCTCAAGTTGCTCTCTGGTGAAGAACACCTTTCAGCAGTATGAGGTACCACCATGAAGGGACTCTAAAATTCTCTTATCTCTCTTATGGTGCCCTATCTAGTTTAAGGGCCTCTTTCCTCCTGTGCCACAGACTCATGTAGATCTTTTTCAGCCCTGTGGTTGGACACTGAAATATTTGATTCTTGCTATCCATCTGCTGAAGCAGTTTTTGCTTTCACACGATAGGTCTTTTTAGCTGAAGGATATCCACAAAGTCATGCTTTGGGGATTTTTTTCTTTTCTTTTTTTCTTTCTCCTCCTCCTCTTTCTCCTTCTCCACCTCATTCTTCTTTGCCTCATTCCAGTTGCATGTGTGGATGCTGTGAGTTTTTTGTTATTGTTTATTCTTTAAAGGTCAAAGGTCATTTTTCTTCCTGCCTTGGTTTCTCCATGCTGAGTGATGACAACTAATAAACAGCATTATTCAGAGAATTTAGTGGGTTGAACATGATTTGAACAGAGAAACAGCCATAAAAATTTGGCTGTAGTTGTGGGTCTTATTATTACTGGGGAAGAGAAACAGCCAACAATACAGTTGCTCTTGGAAAGAACTGCTGTATATGGCATAACATTCAACCAGCAGTCAAGTGTTCTTGGGTCAAAAAAAAAAAAGTCACTATTAAACATGGTGATCTCTTTATAAAAGTCATATGTGATTTACATTATGTTTAAGATGGTGGTTTATATTTGTGGCTTCTGAACAAGACAATGAAAAGTGAGAAATTTTCATGGTGTTGTTCCTAAATTATTCCTACAGGAAGGTTCAATGGGATTTGGACCATGAGTCTAAAATTAAATAGTCACTAGCTTGAAAATTCACAACATTTATTCTCTGACTTCAATTTGCAAAGGTAGGGAAGGGGAATAAAAGAAAATGGTTGTAAAAAGTTAATAGTTCCTTCCTATTAGGTTTTAAAACATATGTTGAAACACTAGAATGGGATATTGGTGTAGGTAGACATATCATATTCTTCAGAACTGTGTACCTAAATTGCTTTAAACCTAGGTGTGTTGTTACTTCAATGGTGTCTTCTGTTTTTGGTGATCCCACTTGTTTATCTTCACTATGTGGTATGAGTATAAAGCATGAATAACTTAAACAGTTAAATCCCTGAAGATAAAGATGGACTCTTAAGCTGAGGTAGGAGAGCTAATACAGATCTGGAGAAGGCTGTGAAAGGAGTTCTAAACACAAAACTTACAAATGAGAAGAAACATCACTCGACTTAGCCTGAGCACTTTTACTTCCTAATTTTTTAAGCAAACTGATCAGTACTGAATGAAGAGATGGGGTGAGATGATTCTCTTTGGAATAGAAAAGGCAGTCTTAATGATTAAGCCTCTTACACACTTAAAACATAAATTTACTCTAAGATTCCCCTTGGGTCATATTGAATTCACTGAGCAATGAGCTTGCCTTGTTTCTTTTAGCAGTTGTATATCCCCAAGAGTGTTAACAAGTCATTGTACTCGAGCGGAGCGCTAATGTGCTACTTCCCTGAGGCCTTCTCTCTTATCTAGTCTGCTGATTAACTTTGTACATCAGTATAGCACGGTCCAATTGAAGAGGCTACACGTGCGATAAGGATGACAAGAATATCCCCATAGCATCTAAGCTGAGAAATAAATGGTGTGTTGGTGAATACAAGGGCAGCATTGATTTTTCCAAGATGTGTTTTCTTTCTGCTCTTTCAAAGTCATAGTTTAAGCACCCAAATGGCCTAACTATGTATTCGTCAATGCATTATTCCTTAAATTTGTGCCACTTTCATAAATATTGGTTAAAATTTTCTAGGAAATCGAAGAAGTTATTACTCTAATTCTACCTTTTGGAAACTTGATAATTAATCTTAATTATTCCCCCAATCTGGTTTAAATATTCTGGCTGTACCTCTCATATGTAACTTCTTGGTCAATTTCCATTTCCGGCTGCCCGGCTGCAAACTCTCAGACATCTATTGATTCAGAGTCTCCTTGCTAAAGGGTTCTAACTTCATCCCTAGTGATGCTGTAAATTACATTTGGGGCGATTCTCTTATTCCTTGTCGGTAGCTTACAGTGAACTTTCAGCTTCAGGCTGTTTAACGTGTTGGCGTCCATTTGGCTGCCACTCTACAAAAAGCTAACTGTGCCCAGAGACTATTGCTAAAGTAGCACACCTTTGACTTCTGGATCGTACGTCAGAGTTTTAAAAACAGTCTTCACCGCAAAGCTGCTTTCAGAGAATCAAAGGCATCGAGGACTGCTGAGTTTCACTCCAAGCATCTTCCTGTCTCCCTTCAGTGATCCCTGCATACAGGAGCAGGGCTGTGTTCAGAAGTAAAAGCAGATCTATTAAGGGTATGTATATGAGACAAATAGTTAATATATATATATATATAAAATATATCATGATATTAATATGAACTGGAAGCCTATAGATCCCTGGGGTCTCTGCTGGGATGGCATACACTTTTCTCAGTTGTAGCGTTGACTTATGAAATGAATGTTGTTTAAGTTTTTGTACAGCTGAAGTTATAACATCTAGAAGTTGTTATCTTGATCCACGTTTGTCATATACTATGAAAACAGAAGGACCAAAGCTTATAAGGGACTAGAAAAGGAGGTTGTGGAATATCAACACAAGAAAATTTAAAGAGAGGAAAGATACCAGCATTGTGGCATAGGCCTTTAATCCTAGTACTTAAGAGACAGAGGCAGATGGATCTCTGTGACTTTGACTCCAACCTGACTACACAGAGTTCCAGTACAGCCAGGGGGACATAGTGAGACCCAGCCTCAAAATAACTAACTAATTAATTAATTAAAGAGGTATGATACCTCAGATATATAAATAGAAAGTAATCATAACTTTTCCCTAGATGTATATGAATATATGTATGTATAAAATCAATTTCATTGAAATCTAATTTACACAGGACAAAATTAATCTATTTTTCTTAAAGTATAGTTTAATGATGCTTTTATTATCTATTAAATAGTGTTCAAAATAATGGATTCCACTATGACCTTTTGTTCATTGTATCATATTTGCTCATACTTTCATTGTCCCCTGGTCCTCTTCCTCCCCTAAAGTGACCTACTTCAATTTTCATGCTGTGTGTTCGTGTGTGTTTGTATTTTTTATTGACTGAGAATTTCATACATGCATACAATGTTTTCATCAAGTCCACCCCCACATTTCTTGCCCTCCAATTCCTTCCATATTCTCACCATTGTCACTACACCCTCTCAATTTCATGTGCTTTCTCAAAACAAACAAACAAACAAAACCCACAGAGTCCACTGAGTACTGATAGTATGTACATGGGTGTAGGGTCATCTCCTGGGAAATGAGTAGCCTCTTAGAGGCCTCATCCCTGAAGAAAACTGACTGTCTCCTAGCAGCCATCAATTGCCCATAGCTCCTCAGATAGGGGTGGGATTTCTTACCACCTCCTCACATCAATGCTGGGATTTTTGTCTGGCTTGATTTTGTGTGGGTCTTATGCATACACACATAGCCACTATCAGTTTGTGTGTACACTGCTCTGTTGTGTTCAGAAAATACTGGTTAACTTTAATCATACACTGCCTCTGACTCATAATTTTTCTGTCCCCTCTTCCATGGTGATCTCTGAGCCTAGGGAGAAGTAGTTCTAAAAAAGAAGTCCACATTTAGGGCCGACTACTCTGAAATCTCTTATTCTCTTCATGGTAACCAGTTGTGGGTCTCTGTTAAGAAGTACTGCAAAAAGAAGCTTCTTTGATGAGGGTTGAGACATGCACTAATCAATCAGTATAATGACTAGACATTAAAATCAGTTTAATACTATGTCCATGTAGCCCCGTAATAGTAATGGGCTCTTCCCTAGCTAGCACATATGGTCTACCTGGTCTTGGGTTCTTGGGCTCCATTAATGGAGTCAGGCATGAGTTCTCTTTTTTGGAGTGGACCTTAAACCCAATCAAAAAGTGTTTGGTTACTCTCATAACACTTATGCCAACATTTCACCAATGGACATATCTTTCCAGGCCAGTCTTTATTTATAATTCACAGGATTCACAGTGGGATAAGACTGATGATTACTTTTCTCCTCTGGGAGCGTGTATATCAACTGCCAACACTGTAAAAGGTATTGAGTAAATATGAAGCTTCCAGGACAGTACCAATGTGACTTCTCCATGTTCTGTGAGTCAAGTATGTGATGTCATTAGCATTAGGATCTTACTGTCAAGGTCAGGAAGGTAATCAAGAGCATTGGTAATAGGCTGTAATGTTTACAGGTCTAAGGGACCCTACTGACTAACAACTACAAAAGAGCTAACCTGAAGGCTTGGAAAAAACAAAATCAGATAATATCCAAAAACCATAGATAGAAGAAATAGTGGGAGTGCAAACTTGTACAACTATTATGGAAATCAGTCTGGTGATATCTTAGAAAACTTGGAAAAGCTCTACCTCAAGACCCAGCCATACTGCTCTTGTTCATACATCCAAAAGATTCCTCACCAAACCACAAGGACATTTCCTCAACTATGTTCATAGAAGCTTCATTTGTAATAGCTAGAAAATGAAAGCAACCCAACTGTCCCTCAACCGAAGAATGGATTAAAAAAAAAAGACCCTATGGTACATTTATACAATGGACTACTACTCAGCTATCAGAAACAAGGAAATCATACAATTTGATGCCAAATGGCTGGAACTAGAAAAGTTCTTCCAGAGTGAGCTAACCCAGACCAGAAAGATGCACATGGTATGTATTAACTTATAACTGGATTTTAGTCACGTAGTACAGGATAACTACCTTCAACAAAGACTTAGGTGGGAGAGAGGGGTAGAAGGTGGGAGGGTGGGACCAAGAAGGGTGGAGAGAGAAGGCTATGATGGAGATGTAACTTGAAGTAATAAATACACGTAATTAAAAAAAATCAAAAAGCCATGGCTGAAATTAGTGAAGTAGAAGTGGAAAAACAATACAAAGAATCAACGAAACAAAGAATTGACTTTTTTGAAATATTAAGAATATTGACAGACTTCTATACAAAGATTGAAAAAGGAGAAAGAAGATCCAAATGAATAAAATTGGAGATGAGAAGGGAGACATTGCAACAGACACTGAGGAAATTAAGAGAATCATAAGGACATACTTTAGAACTATATTCAACTAACCTCGAGGATCTAAAAGAAGAAGACAAATTTCCACATGCATGAACAAATCAAAATTAAGTCAGTATGAAATTAATAATTTAAGCAAACCGTCACAACCAATGATATAGAGGCAGTATTTAAAAATTTCACTACTAAAACTAGCCTAAGACCAAAGGGGTTCCATACAGAATTCTCCTAGACTTTCAAAAAACTAACACTAATATTCCTCAAAATTTTCTGTAAAATAGAAAATAAAGGAACACTTCAAAATTATTTTTATAAAATCAATATTACCTGATACCATAACCAGAAAAAGAGCCCCCATCTGAAAAAAAAAAAAACAGCAAGAAAATCATAGACCAATCTTTCTGGTGAACATAAGTAGAAAAGAAACACTCTTGCAAACCTAATTCAAGAATACATCAAAAAAATAATAATAATCATGCAAATGAACAAGTTGGCTTCATCCCAGAGACACAGTGTTCATTTCTCATTCAATAAATGTGATCCATCACATAAATAGACTGAAGGGCAGAAATCATATCTCATTAGATGCAGAAAAGGCCTTTGACAAAATTCATAACCTCTTTATGATAAAAGTCCTGGAGATAATTGGGATACAGGGGACATATCTCAACATAATAGAGACGATAATCAAAAACTCCACAGTCAACATCATGCTAAACTGGAGAGAAACCTCAAAGAATTTCCATTAAAATCAGAAACAAGAAAAGGATGTCTACTCTTCCCTCCTGTTCAATACAGTGTTTGCAGTCTTAGCTAGAGCAAGAAGACAAGTGAAGAAGAGGGAGGGGTACAAGTTAAGAAGACATAAAACACCCTTATTTGCAGAGGATACAGTTCTATTTAAAAACAAACAAACAAACAAAAAAACCTCAAAGACTTCACCAGGAAACTCCTTCAGCTGATAAACACACTCAGTAAAGTACCAGGATACAAAGTTAACACACTATATAACAGCAACTAATATATAAGAAAGACATTGGAAACAATCCAGGTAGTTTTAAGTCATGTTCCTTGTTAGCTAATGATGTTGAATATTAGGGTGTCTCAATGAAACCCCAAGCTTGCTCTACTCACATGCTACTTACACTAATCAGCTTTCTATAGGGATTCCCCTTCTCTGCCATCTGAGGTTGGATTATAGGTGGCTGCCACACCCACTTAACATTTACATGGGTTCCTGGGAGCCACCATGTGGGTGCTGGAAACCGAATGCAGGTCCTCTGCAAGACCAGTCAGTGCTCTTAACCTCTGAGCCATCTCTCCAGATACATAGGTTCTCGGAATCTGAACTCTTGCCCTTGTGTTTGTGAAGTATATACACCAGCCAGTAAAACCATTTTTACTAGTTTGGGTCCTCAGATGTCTTTTCTGCTTGCGTCAATAAAGTTTTATAGTTTTGGGTTTTATGATTCATCTGTAGTGTATGTTGTGTATGGTGAGAGGTGAGAGTAAAGGGGATAGTTTTCAATGTCTGCCTCATTTATATTGCATCTGTGTTTGGAAAGAGCATATTTTGCCATTTGTGTTCCATTCAAGGTTATTGGCTTTCTGTGATATCGAATTGCTGTTGCAGGCTTCCCTTGTATTTAAAAATTGTTTATCATATGTGAGTTTTTCAATAAATGTTTGTGTCTATGGCCAGAAACAGAGCAAGTATGTTTTCTGAAAGCACAAACAGGAACACGAGGTGCTAAAATGGCCTCCAGTTAAATGATATGCCACTTTAGAGGTAATCCAGCACCTTTGAAAATATTAGCACGATCGGGTTTGAGGAATACTGATGGGGATTACTCTTCCTCAAGCAGTAAATGTTTTTGTTGATGATTTGCTAATATGTGTGTTCCATTTGAATTATAATTAAAATATCTTAGTTCACTGACTCATAACAAACCTTATTTGAAAACTAAATTCTTCAACATTATCCTAATTGGAATCAAGAAAGTAATTCTGTTTTTCAGCAAAACATTAAAATCAACAAGGGACTCTTTACAAAGAAACAGATGTGTTTGGGCAATTTTTTTGTGTTCTTATGTTCCTTGGGACTCTCTTTCTACACTTAGTCATGCTGGAATAACTCCCCTAGTCACTGAATGAAGAACTGAGGTGAGTCACATAAAGCTTAGTGGAACGGTTTCTTTTTATTTGAACTTTTAGAACAATTATCATTTCATTTAGAATTAGCATAGGATATGCCCAGTCAAGATTCTTCTCAAGGTTTGCTAAGTGCTGAGCATGTCTTCCAGCTAATAATTGAAATGGCAACACACACACACACCCTTGATTTCTTAGAGTTTGTATTCTAGAGGTGAACAGAACCTATTTCTTTGATCCTGGGTCCAGTTTCATATCATCCAATGGCCTAATGACCCCCAAGATAGCTCCCAGTTACCTATTCACACATTGTCCCTAAATGTTCATAATAGTAATGATTTCTCTAGAAATAAATTCAACCCACCAGAAAGACCCTAATTTACTTTATACTTCCTATTGAGGCCACTTCTGCTTTTAGGCAGCAGTTGTAATGTGTGGAGGAAGGACTCATTTTTTTTTTTTTTTTAAAGACAGTACCCACAATCCATTGCAACCACATAAACTCCAGTCTTTCTCGAATTCAATGTATCCTATTGCTGGTAGACAGCACCTACTTATGTTTACTTTCCTGCCGTATTTTTATTTTTTTAATCTCTTGATAGATTACTCTCCCAAAGGGTCTGTGTCCATTATCTATATCAGCTACCAGTTTCTCTATGGCAACTCAATTTCATACAGATCTGGATAACTCTTCCCCCTTAAGCAGTTTTGGTATAAGGAAAAGACTCCAGTCCAAAATTCCAGTTCTGAAAGGTGACTCTCTTTCTGAGCTTTTCAATGTTTTTCACAGAAACAGCCACCCCCAGAAAGGCTGCAAGCGTTGGAGGGAAGAAATCCTCAAAAATGTGTTTGGGCACACACTTTACTGTCCTTTCTGACTTACGATCAATGGGATCAGTGAAGGCTACTATGAACTCATGGAATCTTCAACTTTCGAATCCCCAGATGGCTTCAAGTTGTCTTTGAAGCATTCTTATTTTACAATGTGTGTTTTTCCTTAGAGAAGGAGAAAAGCAGAGTGGATCTTGTTAGAGGAATAACTTAAACAAGGCTGACTCCTTTTTACTGTGGATTCCCCATATCCCAGTCATTTTATTGTTCACTATCACTTTGGCCTGAAAAAAAAAATCTAAAAATGAATAATCTATGTGTAACCTCATCTTACAAATGAGAAAGTAGGATCTTTCAGTAAGCCCTTAAATTTCCTATAGCAGAGTCAAGATCCAGTTCTGATTGATACCAATAAAACTTTTCTATAGTACAGTTTGTAAATATTAGTGTTGGAGTAAAAATTGTGAACACAAAAATATGTACAATTTTCCCTTATATATTCATTTGTAGCTGAAAAAATTGAGCTTAACAAAGTATTGGGTTTGCCTCAAATTAACCAAGTGTCAATATGAATGAGAACTCCAGTTCTCTAAATTTTGTTTATTTCACACACACACACACACACACACACACACACACACACACACACACTTCATTCATCTTTTGCTCAGATAAGATTGCTCAATTAAAAATCAGAGGATTGGACAGTAGTCTGTCTACAGTTGAAGCAAGGGATTTTTCTTGTCCAGTGACAAGCTTCTGAAAGTAGGTAAGTCGACACCCTAGTTCTGCCAAGACAGGGTAGGCAAGTCCTTCATAATTCCTGCTCTACAATTAATGTCTGTCATAGAAACAGGGCCAAAAGGCTGAAGATAGATGCTCTAATGTATGGAGAGAAATTGGGAACTGTCCAGACAGCCAGTTGTCTGTCATTTCTCAGTTTTGGAAGCTGCTGGCCCTGTATTTCCTGTATAATCAGATATATTTATCCTTCTCAGGTCTCTGATGTGGTTGAAGACTAGATACCTAGAGTCCCATAGTTAAACTTTGAGTTGTTTAGGAATTAAGAGGGTGTTCTGGATCTAAGAAGATGTTTTTTAAATGGTGATGCAAGTTAGGATGAAAGCTGAGTTAGATATAGAACTTTAAACTCATGGAGATGGTTAGATAGTAGAATGTTAAAGTCAGGTGCCAAATACATATAGACTGGACATTGGGAATGTATGCTAAGCCTTATAATTTTCATAATCGTAGCCTAATTATTCTTGTTGTTTTGTATTGTATTTGTTGTTATAAGAGAAAGAACCATTTGTTGGACTGAAAGGGGGAGCTGTTGGGGGTGGGGAGATATACCTTAAACTTAAAAAAAAAAAGAAGCAGATGGGGTATGTAAGGGGGAAGAGGGTATGAGAGTGCGACTGGAGGGGCCAGTAGGGAGGGGATTGTGATTGAGATATAACTTGAAGAAGTTTTAAAAAATTTTTTAAAAAATTCAGAGGATTGACCATTGCAAAGAATACTAAGGTCAGAGTGATAACAATAGCATTGCAAAGATACTTAATTTCATTTTAGTCAACAAATATTTATTGCAATATTAAAGTATTATCTGCGCTGCTTCTTGGTCACCCAGATATCCCAAATAAATCAGGTGAAAATAGATGATAAAAATCTCTTTCAAACTCAAGGAGAGTGTTTTTTTCTGTGTAGATTAAATATGATATCAAGAAAAATGTGCAGGTGGGCAACAGGTGAAAATAGAAGAGAAATGTCTCTTTAATCAAAATATCTTGTTAAGATTGCTATTTGAAATTTTAAATATAGTCTAATTAGAGGAGGCATACAGTCATGGAAGACAGGCATGTTTCAGTCACTCACTGCAAATGCAATTACATCCAATTCCCAAGAGTCTGCCTAATAGGAGGAGGGTGTAGTGCGCATGGCTAACACGGGAAGCTAATCACAGTAACTCATTTTCAACATTTCTCTTGACTAAACTTTTTCAGCAGAGTTGCTTCAAGGACTGAGACTGGCTAGCTCTAGTTCCCTTCCTGTCCTCCCCACACCCAGTATCCCTCAACCAGTCCCCTTCACCCTTTGATGGAGAAATCATGAAGTAGCCAAAAACTGTAGGAGGAAGAAGAAGAAAGAAAAGTCAATCAAAACCTTGAAAATATGCAAGCTATTTTTATGTTCGTAAAATGGAAGTGAACATATTATTTTTAGATCAGTATTCTGATTACACATACATGTACAACAAACACTTCTCAAACACAATTTATTAAGGCCCTATATATAAGTGAAAAAGAAATCCAGCTTTGTTTTAGAACATTAAAAAATATAGATATGGTTGACATTTTCTTTGATCTTTATTCTAAAATTTAGACCAGTGTTTTTTTCAACAGGAACTCTGCCATCCCAACCCCTGAGTATTGCATGAAAATGTCCAGTTTTGATGCAGGTTTTATGTTTGTATAGAAACTTAGTCAGAGAAAATGACTACGTTCTTTTCTTATACAGTGGTAATTGACTTCTTACAAATCCCAGCCGTGCACAGGTCCAACCACAGTGACCAGCTCACTGTCTTAGCTGGAAGTGTTGCCAACAGATGTTTCCAGTTGTGTTGAGAGACACTCAGAGCTATCTCCTCCTCCACATTCTCTTGTAGTCAAGTAGATGCAAGGACTGACCCAGATTCATTTGAAGCTCATACACTAGCTCTTCAAGTTCATTACCACCCTGAACATATCTTGCTGGTGATAGTCCAGGTAGTCACAACTCAAAAGGACCTTCTTGGCTTCAGAGCACCCTGGGGGGTGACTGAGCCTGCTGCTGACTCTATATCACAGTCCTGACCCTGTATTCAATCCTACCTCTTCAGATGTTAACCTAAAGAATATTCCTAAAAGACACTGAAGAATTTATAGCCCACTTTCTAAGGCATCTATCCTCTAGTTCATCCAGTACATTGTCTCATAAGGACTATTTACTAAGAAACACAGATGTAACTTTTTAATATGCAATGTTTATGCCAGAATTTGGTGATTTTTTTCTTTCTCCCTGAATCTGTAAATAGATTACATTATGATTGGTTGTGGCTAAGTTACCGAGTTCTCTTTGGTGGATTGTGGAGAAGAAATGGGTAACACATTCTGATCTGTTTCTAATGAAGGCTCTAGCATCCTTTTTTATGCCTTGTTCAGCATTTTGACAGAAAAGATCTAAAAGAGGAAGTTTCCAAAGTCTGGGTGATAGCAGAGGTAGAAGATGAAAGAAAGGTGGGTCCCTGAGCAATCAGGATGCATTCTGACTCGCAAATTATTTAAGGGTATTTCTTATAGAAATTAGCCATATTTTCTTATTTATTTCTGTATTGCATATTCTAGGCAACTTCTAGCCCCTTAAAAATTAAACACCTCATTGCTTCCTTACATTACAAACCACACCTTCTTGAATACTTTATACTGACTCCTTGGTTACAGTTTTTCTCTAATGTAAATTCAGAGAAGTAAAACTGTTAGGTCTTGAGATGTACCAGCTATAAAATTCAATACAGATTTTTGTACAATTTTCCAAAGGAATTATACCAACTTGTACTTTCAGAACACTTCTCTGTTGTATTTTACACACATGGCGTGTAAAGTACAGTGCCAAGCACTTTACTTTTATGAACTTATTTCAGCCTTCTGGTATGTCACTTTCTGTTGTTTATTGTTTGCCAGGTGAGTGATCTCAGGTCAAGTCAACTTAATGTATGCATGAAATAGCTAAGATCTATACTGAGGTTTAAGGCTAGCTCTCTTTTTATTTATGCTATATTGCTAATGAGTAACACACATTCAGAGTCCAAGGCTGTCAGATAGATTATTTAATCGAATTATAGTGTAACTCCTTTTTATGGGGCTAACATGGCTATGAATATATATTTCTTATGAATGTGCAAGGTATATTTTCATGGAAAGAAATACATGCAGAAAGGTTAACCCTTTTCTCCATGCTTTGAAAAAAATATTTTAGAGATCTATAAATTGTTTGAAAGTTTTAAGACAACAAATAAAACACAACCAGCAGTAAAATCTGCATTTAGGCATCTGTTGTCAAAGGAACCAATCACTTGGCTGCATCACATCTCCCTCAGTGTTTCTCCCTGAACTTCCTTTGTCTTCCCTCACACTGAACATCATAAAGGGGAGGGCTGTGTGGGTCTCAGACAAGATGGAATTTGGCCCAGCTGTTTTCAAAGGCTACCCTAGAAAACCAAAAGGCCAAAGAAGGTTGCTATGAAACTTCTTTTGAAACCGCCATGCTGTGTCATGTGTCTGTTCCAAGAACTCTGATGAGGATAAGATGGCTAACACAGGACACAGAAAAATTCTTAGGCTGATGCACGAGGTGCGAGAATATATTTATCTTCTCAAATTTTCCCCATTTTTGTGGTTTTTGAGGTTGCAGTAGAATTCAGACCTCTCTGGATACAAGTTTGTGTTATCTTGACAAACTATGACTTCCCATGTCAGTGAAAGGAGGTTTTGATTTTCTTGTTAAGTGAGGAGGATATTTTGGTGGAATAAATACTTTTTACCAACTCTAAATGAACTGCAATTAGTTTTGTTAGCATATAGAGGGTTTTGTTAACATAATACACATGGGAATGAAACATAAGAAGTGACCCTTTTTGAGGATGCCTTTGCTTTGTCATTAAAGAAAATTCAGAATTCCTGTTTCAAACTTGGTAAGGGGACAAGAGGGCACAGGAAAAAAAAATAGGAGGTTAAATGGGCATACCATTGTTAGCTGGCAGACTTAAATCTTATTTCAGGCATCCAAGCTGTGATCCTCTTTTGGAGATGATATGCATTTATTCATTAAATCAGCAGCTATTGTGTTGACTTTGTGAGCGAGTTAGGAATTTGCTCTGCAGTGGGATGAGGAGATTTTGAAATGCATTAGCTCGATTCATAAGCATGTCTCTGTACACTGAGACCACTGTGAAGAAGATTCTAAGTAGCTGATATCAATCAAGAGTGAAAGAGGTGACCTATGTAGACAAGGTTCTCCAGGCCCACACATGTGAAGGGGCATGGACTCCACTAACTTCTCATGAGAAACAAAGAAGGGCTGGGGCCACTTGGAGTTTGTGGCTAGAACATCCTATAAAGATCATTTAGGATATTATTGAAGGTAGCATGGACTAGAGGGTCTCAGACAATGGAATGTCACTGGAGAGGTTTAAGCAAAGAGGCAAAGTGGTCTGATTCACTTTTCAGAAACCTTATTCTTTTTTTATTTTTTATTTTATTTTATTTTATTCCTTTATTTTTTATTTCTTCAAGTTACATCTCAATCGCAGTCCCCTCCCTATTCCCCCTCCAGTCCCACCCTCCCATCCTCAACCCCCCCACCCTCTTCCCTTTTTTTTTTCTTTTAAGTTTAAGGTATATCTTATTTCACCCTTACAGTTTCTCCTTTCAGTCCAACAAATGGCTCTTTCTCTTATAATAATAAATACAATACAGTACAACAGAGGTAATTAGGCCACAGTTATGAGGGTTATATGGCTTAACGTACATTCCCAATGACCAGTCCATATGTATTTGGTACCTGACTTTAACATTCTACTATCTAAACATCTCCATGAGTTTAAAGTTCTATATCTGACTCAACATTCATACTAATTGCAACACAATTTTAAAAGTATCTTCTTAGATGTATAACACTCTCTTGACTCCTAAACAACCCAAAATTTAATTATGAGACTTTATCTATCTGTTCTTCAATCACCTCAGAGACCTGAGAGGGATAAATATATCTGATTATATAGGAAGTACAGGGCCTGCAGCTTCCCAAACTAAGAAATGACATACCACTGGCTGCCTGGACAGTTCCCATTTTCTCTCCATACATTACAGCATCGATCTTCAGTCATTTGGCCCCCTTTCTCTAACAGACATTGATTGTAGAGCAGGGGTTATGAAGGACTTACCTACCCTGTCTTGGCAGAGCTAGGCTGTCGACTTACCTGCTTCCAGGTTTTGTCCTTTTTGGACAGCATTCTGTCTACAGTTGGAGCAAGGGGCTTTTCCTACCAAGAGATAGGCTTGCGACTAATTCAATCATCTCCCACTGGAGATTCTTCGATGCTCATCTTCTGCTTGGAGGAGAATAGGGGGTGCTGTCAGGAGTTGATATGTCTTGATATAAAAAAATCTAAAGTTACAAAAGCATCTTTGAATGCCATATTCTGCAGATCTCTTGAGGTTTTTGAAGAGGCCCTATCTATCTCTTCTATTAGGGTAAGCAGATGTTGCTTGTCTCTTAGCAGGCAGAAACCTTATTCTAACTGTAATGCATATACTCGATTTAGAGGAAGAGATGAAAGGGAAAGAGTAAGGAGATAGTAGGGGATAAGCATTCATTAAAAATCGAGAAGGGCAAGAAACAAAGCAGAATGTATTTATTCATCTGACCTTTTATGATTGGCTGAACTGTTTTGGAACTGTGTCCAAACTGACACGAATGTGAAATGTTTGAATCCATGTAGCATGGATTCCATTAAGTATGCTTGGTAGGTAAATTACAGGCAGACTGGAAGGAAATTTTTAAAGTTTGTGAATTGTTCAAGGCCACAAGAATCCAAAGTATCTCTGCCTGTGATTATATCAATGTGCAAAATCTTTGAGTATCTGGGTTTGGTCAGTGTTTGCATGTGATACTGAAGGTCATCATGATAGTGAGTCCTTTGACAGTGGTGTTAGGAGATACTCTTGGCCCTGGACCACTTACTGTTTAATGGATGGAGCAGGAAGTATCAGGTGTGATGAGTTTCTGATTGTTCTGTGCTTATGTTCATAGAATATCTGAAAAAAAGGGATTGGGGGAGGCATGGTGTTTGTCGCCTGGTGGTTGTGTTACAAGGGTTAAAGACCCTTCATGGAAAAGGAGATTTTTGACTAGCTGTCGTATGTTTCACTGCTTATTCGAGTGTCAAAGCTCATCCCTCTGCCACAGCACACAGCAGGAAAGGGAGCAGATCTCTGTGAGCTTGAAACTAGCCTGGTCTATAGAGGAGAGCCATGCCTTCACTGTGGGATCTGTCTAAAAACACATGCAATTTGAAGGTTTAATTAAGCATCAGAGTTCTTGGCAGCCTCTTAGGGAAGAGTGTGATCAAAGTACTGCTGATGGCAGTGTCCCTCTTCCACAGATCGCTGAAATGAGTAACTCCTAAGGATTTGAACATTTTTAATCCTTAAAATTGCATCTCTCCTTCCTCCTCCTCTTGTCCCTCTTACCCTTTCTCCCTCCCTCCCCTCTTCCAGCTTCTTGTCTGTCTGTCTGTCTTCTCTTTCATGTACGTAGAGATCAGAGGATAATATTCATGAGTCAGTCCCACCATGTGGGTCCTGGGGGTCCAGCTCAGGTCATTGGGCTTGGCAGCAAAGCTCCTTTACCTCTTGAGCAGTTTCACTGGTCTAGATCCAGGAATCTTATTTAGTAAGTAATAATAGCCAATACCTTGGATAAAGGTCTCATCAGATGCTGTGCTCTGAGCTCTCTGCGATGATGTTTTCTGCTTCCTAGAGAGAAAAACAAAAGAAATTGGTGCTCAGTGGGTTTATGTGTTGAATTTTTTGCTGTATCATTGACAAAGCAAAAATCCTACAATTTGGACGTGTGTGTGTGTGTGTGTGTGTGTGTGTGTTGAGTTATGCAAATTTTGACAAAATTATTAAATATTTGCAGCAATGGCATTAAAGGCCACTCTCATTTGCTTTTGTCCCTTTCTAGCTCTTTGCTTTGCCATTGTCCTCTATACTGATTTAGTTAAGTGTGGTTAATCTAGACAGCAGACCACATGCCACTCTAGAGAACTTTTAGTTGCCTCTCTGGTTTTATCAGGAGAATGATGAAGGTATTTTCCCACAGTGAGGTAGAATCCATTAACACAGACCTTTCTGCCCTCCATGCTGAGTCTTTTACAGTTTATGAAGGAATGTATGTTGTAGGGAACAGTGGTTCTCAGTCTGAGGGACCTGGGACACCCAGAGGATCAATCCAATGTCTAGATATTTTTTGGTTGTCAAGGAAGGGAAGGAAATGTAGTTTGAAATGTAGGAGACCAGAGATGTGACTAAAGTCCCCAAATTGCCTGTGACAGCTACCCCTCTCATAGAAATTATTTGATCTAAAATATAGTGGTGATATCACCAGCTATTTGAATGTGTCCCTATACAGGGCTGTGTATAGAAGTTTTGTTTCCCAGTCTGTGATGTTATCAGAAGGTCTAGAACTGTTAAGAAGTAGAGTCTGGTGTGAAAAAATTAGGTCACCCAGGGGAAAACCTTTGAAGGGAGTAGTGGGACCCTCCCCCTCTTCATCTGCCTTCTTGCTTTCTAGCTGTCATCGGGTGATGGCATGTCCTCAGCATGCATGTCCACCCTGAAGTGCCGCCTGTGCAGACCCCCAAGTGAGGGCCAACCTGAACTGAAGCACCCAAAATAAATCTGTGCACACAAAAGAAGCTAGCCACAAAGGACAATCATTGCATGACTCTGCTTTTACAAAGGCCCAAGAACAGACAAATTCCTAGGGATAGAAGCTGTTCTCAGGAGTGAGCTCGAAGGAGAGCACAGAGTTGTTTCTGATGGGTATAGAGTTTGGCTTTGAGATAATTAAAATGTTCTACGGATGAATGGTGGTGAGGGCTCTCAACAACAGTGCCCTTGCACTGCTTGGTGTACAATGAAAAAGACACCTGGTAGGCTTTGTTACATATAGTCTACCAGAGTAAAATATTTTAAAGTAACCATAATATAACAATACGATTATTTTAAAAATGCTTATGCTTGAAAAATAAGCATCATGTATACCATGCTAATCATTTTAAATAGCTTAATTAATTCAATTCTTGAAATAATTAACTTAATACTTACATTAACTAATTTACTTTTAAGGATTCAAAACACTCTTACAGATCATTATTCCCTGGCAGCATAAGGCATCCCAAGTTCACACAGCTAGGAGAAGGCAGAACTGAGATATGTATCAGTTCTATCTGAACATAAGTATCTACTTCCATTTTTTAAAAAGACACAAAAGATTTATTTTTTAAAATGTATTTTCAAAATCCCACACATGATTCTTCACTACAAAATCTGAAATGATGTGAATGTGAAGATCGTGGACAAACTGAAGATCCATACAGACCAAGATGAGCCCCTGTTGACTGCAAACCTCAATCACAACTCTGTCAGTCATAGAACAGGAAGGAGCTGCAGTGTTGGCCAAGACTCCTTTTAGCTCTGCCTACCTCAGCTTCACAGAGGGTGCCTGTCAAATGCTGATCAATAGCGCTGGAGGCCTCTGCTTTATTCCCTCTGGCTTTAAGCTCCATGGAAAACACTCTTGGATGGAATCAGTCACCAACAGTCTACAAGGCATGCATAAAGTAGCCAATATCATTCCTGCTCTGATGCGAACAACCTGCCTGGCTTGGCATGGCATACAGATTTAGACTGAGTATACTTGAAAGCAATGTTAAGGTGAGGCCTCTGAGGGAAGACCCCAGAAGGTCTTTATTCTGCGTAACAACATTGCTAAATAATGACTTGTTGATGACAACATTTCTCTTCTGGTTTAGATGAAGACCAAAGAGTGTTCTAACCTTTTTTTCCATTTGATCTGTAAGACTGGGATCATCTGAAGAACAAAGGTTTTTTTTGTTGTTGTTGTTGTTACTGTGTGTGTGTGTGTGTGTGTGTGTGTGTTTAAAGAAGATATTATTATCAAGTGTTCTTCTTCATATCCTGGGGCAATGAAGACCATCCAATACTCTCAACACATGATTTTTTGCAGTTCTGTCATCACATATGACAGAAAATACAACCAAATTATTAAATGAAGACATCCATGGTCCTTCTTGACTTTGAATATATGGTGCATATAGACATGAGGGTTAGGTTGCGGTTTTCGGCTATGTAGGCTTTTCTGAGTGGGATTCCACCAGCAGCACCCTCCAGGCTGATTTGCTGGAAAGAACCCAGAGCTGCAATATCTAATGCTTCTCTTGAGTTCTTTCACCGGTGTTCCACCATGCAAAGCACCACCTGTTTTTATGAATCCTGGGGCACCATTAAAAAATGGAACGGAGATCTTGCGCTTCAGCGCGGGCAGTCAGGCAGGAGTCTGATAAGGGTTCCTTTACTGTACTGTTTCCTGAAGTAATCTGAACTGTTTTCTTCATACTGCGTGAGTATGCCTTCAAGGCTCAATGGCATCTGGTCCCTGAGGTGTCCTTGCTATCGGAGCCCTGCATCACTGTTGACACTGCCACAGCCCTCCTGTTTACACAGCACTGCTGCTCAGCATGCTTTTTGGATGCAGCTCTCTGGCAGATTACCCTGCCAATGTTGACTGGTTCAACAATTGCGGCAGCAACTTCATGAATGCATACAGTTTAAAATAAAGTCTGGCCATATTGGCATTATCTTCTGGAATACTATGTGCCATTATGGACTGAAGCCACCACCAGCTCCCTGTGTCAGGAAAGCTGATTTAGATCACCCACATTTCTGACTGCCAGGCCAGAATCCCAGAGAGGGTTTTGTTTTTTTGTTTTTTTTTTTTTTTTAAACCATGCCTCTGGCAATGGCTAGATTCAAACGAACAGAGGCAAGGTTTCAGGAAAATTCCATGAGGCCAGTTTTGTAAGGCATTGAACCCTGCAAGGTGGCTGGGAGCCATGCTGGGGGCGGGGGGTTCTGGGGATCAGGCATGCAGGCCACATGCACATGGAAGCAAGCATTGCTGCCCTGCCTTAAAATTCTGGGATTGGGTGGGCGGGGCTGGGCACTGTGTTTACTCCATCACCTGATCTGATCCCTACATGTACATAGTCATCACATTTTCAGTGTTCAGTCCAGACCTTAGAAGGATGTTGCTTCACGCCTTCTGAAAGTAATTGTAAAAGAGCTCTCACTATCTCAAGACAGAGGTGAACCGTGTAGCACTGGAAGGCAGGGTGACTTGTTCATGCCCCAGCTGTAGCAGAGCTGGGATTCCAATCCAGTTTGAACCCAGAGTCTTAATATAAGTCCTATCCCAAATAGCCCAAAAGCTCCCTCATCCAAGATAAACTTTTTCACATTTTAAATTATCTGAGCTGCAGATTCACCTTATTTTATCAGTATAGTCCTCTCCCAATACTTAAATATTCATATGCTGATATCATCAGAGAGCTCAGGAGGTAGAGGCTCCAGGGCTTGGGTGTGTGGCATTATATGCTTGCTTTAAACAAGCTGAAGAGTACCAAAAACTAGTCCTTAGGTGCTAGATATAAGAGAAAACAAGAATGGTTGTATGCTGGGGAGAAGCTTCCTCCAACGAGGTGCTTCTGAGACCAGAACGCTGAGGTCATACTAAGATTAGATCATGCGCCAATTATGTACACATTAAAACTCATTAAATGCATGTGATATGTCTAGATGAAAACATGCCTATATAATTTTAGAAAGTTTAAATCTTCCTATAGTCCCTCCAGTCACTGTTTCCTGTGGTCCAATGCTGCACTTTCTCCTTTTCGGGCTTATCTTTGCTCTACTACTGACTACTGAGACCTTGAGATCTTCTGCAAGTCTTAGGTCTTTGCATGAACATTCCTAGTTTACCTCCTTGAGAGCTTCACAGTTACCCTCAGATCACAGAAAACCGGGCAGGACAACTTAGAGTCGAATAATAGGCTCTAAAGCCTATAGCCTTGACTTCTGCCAATCTTAAGAGATGCCCTGGAAAGAGGAACAAACAGATTTATTTTGTTGCATGAGTTCTCTAACAACCCCAGTTCCCTGGGTGTCATGGTGAAGAGGAGATTTGTAATATGAACTATGTAATATTTGTCTAGACTAGATAGAATAAATGACCTGAACACAGAAAATAAATAAGAGGTTGCTGTAAACCTTCTTTCCTTCCTTCCTTCCTTCCTTCCTTCCTTCCTTCCTTCCTTCCTTCCTTCCTTCCTACTTCCTTCCTTCCTTCTGTCCCTTTGTCACCCCTCTTCATCCTCCTCCTCTCCCCTTATTTTTCTTCTCTCACCTCCATCCCTGGAGAGAATATCCTTCAGGAGCCCATAACTGATCTCAAAAGTTTTACTTAAGAGAACAATTGGGTACTCCTTAACAACTATAATGTTTAAAAACGCTGGTAGTAAAGGCAATCACTTCCCAAGGAAAATTATTTTTGGTGGTGCTAGGGATCAAATCCAGGACCCGGCCTATGCTAAACAAATGTTTTACGTGGAGCTACATCCCCAGATCCTTACATTTGTTGTTGTTGTTGAGAAGATTTATAACATTTCACAAGACATAGTCAAAGTTTGATAGACTAGTTTAAAATACTCCAAAAATTTCCAAATCATTTCTGATACTATAAATCCAAAGTGCAGCTGAGATTTCAAGGCTGACCTTACCGTTCTGTATTATGCTGGAAGGGAGTATGAGCCTGTTTCTGCAGAGGGTTTTGAATTATCCTCATCATCTAATATTCATGCTACAAAAAATTTCTGCAAAATGCTATTTCCTAAATAAATGTCAAGAGTCTAGATGGCATTCAGTGAATGATTCCAAGAAGAGTGCAAACAGTGTTTCCTTAATTAAAAGCAAGCAAAAAAATGATAGCTAATTAAATGTCATCATGTGAGAGGGAATGAGTGGGAGAAAGAAAGAGCTCCAAGGGAGACCATGTCAGAGAATGGGATGCAGATTCTGAGATGAGCCTGCATGGAAGGCTTGGAGAAACCTGCCCCAACTGCTGTAGAGCCAGGTCCAACAATGCCTACCTGCTAAAATATTGCCAAAAACTGACATATCTATCCGTGTACCCACCCATTCCTCTCTCCCTCCCTTCCTCCCTCCCTATTTCTCTAGTGAGACAAGATCTCACTATGTAGGCCATTTTGGCCTGGAATTCACCATCCTCCTACCCCTAGTTGCTGAAATTATGGGTATGTGCTACCATACTTAGTGCTAGTGTCCTTTAGAAACCATTGTAAGTGACTGGGAGTCTAAGCTGCTACTAAAAATAGTAACAAACTATGCTGGATCACTGTATCTTCTGTGCTGAGGATTTGCTAAACGCATTACTGGACACCATTTCACCTAATGAACTTTGTATAGTGCAAATACAGCCCACCAAATCTTCTCTTCTATCTCTCTCTCTTTTTCTCTCTCCCTCCCTCTATCTATCTGTCTCTCTGTCTCTGTCTCTGTCTCTCTGTCTCTGTCTCTGTCTCTCTGTCTGTCTTTCTCTCTCTCTCTCTCTCTCTCTCTCTCTTTCCTAGAAATTGGTATTTTGTGTTTCTTCCAAAGCATGAATCCATATCAGAAGAGAATTTGGGACATTGCTGAGGATGTTTGGAGAGCACTACCTTCATCCTATTTTGAATCAGAACTGTATTTCACATGAAATAATAGGTGAATAGGCAGCACCACAATCTTTTTAGCATTCCAAAACTTCTAAGGTTTAGCCTGAGCCACTGGGTCTCCATTTCCATTGTTTATAGCGGACACCTGTCACTTCCATGGCCCTGAGAAAGAAAGGCACGCAACTTTGCATGAGATTGTGTAAATGTCCTGGCAGGAGTGAAGATATCCTAAAGAGATACCTTGCCCTTTGCCTTTGGCTCTCAGACTTTTGAAACAATGGTTCCCCACGGAATTGGAATTTCCCTAAAAGTCTCATGCTGAAAAGAGGAGAATGCAGAAATCTCCTGCCAGGCAGAAGAGAGACTTATGTTCTGGAAAGAGATTTCACACAACTCTGACAGCTAGTCTGGCCACATTGCAAGACAGACTGAAGCTGAAACACCATCAAAGCTGTCTTTGATGGGCAGGGCCATCCCCTGACCAACACTTATTGGTTGTACATACCTCTGGCCTTTGATTTACAACCAAATCTTATGTCAGGGTCCCAAAGATTGACATGGTGGGAGAGTCAGTGGACCTTTTTGCTTCTCTGCACAATGTGGGTGCATTGGATAAATCCCCTTCCTCTGATTCTCACTAGGGTGTCTTTAACATATTGGGGCTGTCCCTAGCTTGTTAGGGTGGCGTAGGCCCAGACTTTAACAGCTCTAACAGTGGGACACAATTCTCCCTCCTGACCTAAATTTGCTCTAAGCCACATGCCTGCAACACCACCTGCCCACCTCAGGTATACCGACTGCTGGAGATCCCCTTTGTTCTTACTCTCTGCTCCTCATTGCACTTCATCACTCCTCAGGATATTTTTCCTCAGGTTGAAAACACACATCCTACTTCCGGGCATCTGCTTCAGGTTTCCTGGATGGCTGGGTAATGTGTTTGTTTAACTCACTTGGTGTTAGGCTATAGATTTTGCCAGTAGCCTTTGGCACACCAGCCTCAGGATGTTTGTTTTTGTAAGTTCTGCCTTATCTTACTTCCTCTGGAAAAGCCTCACTTTTCACAGCTTGGCTGAAGCTTGAGCCAGCAACTCTCCAAGCCCTGCCTAGAGAGCTTGCCCAAATGGTAGGCTAAATGAGCTGCAGTTTGAAAGTCACAAGCACTTTGCCTTGTAGTGTTTCGTCAGAAGGTGAGACAAAGGACCCAAGAGTATAGCTGGGACACAGACAGCCACATTAGCAGCAGTTTGTTTCTGCATGCTGCTTAGTCTCTCTTGCCAGTGTGTGGAAGTTGATTAAAGTTCAGAAATTCTCCTGTACATGGGACGCATTTGGGTAGCTTGCTAAAATTTACATTCCCAACCCATAGCCCCTGACAGTCCAACTGAAAACAGCTGGAGGTACCTGGGCCAATTATTAAATAATTCATAATTGTTTTACTCCTCCTGGGCAGTGTTTTTAATTGAAACACCCCTCTAACGGTCATCTTGATGAAACGTTTTATAGAACTGAATGGGAGCAACCTCAGTAAAGTTGCGGGAACCTGGCACTGAAACATCTATCTATCTCTGAATCCTACCTTAGCTCACTGACCACCCATCTAAGTGAGCTAAGTGAATCCATTGTCTTCAAGTATGGACAGAAGTTAAGGTTGCATGAGGGATTTGTCTAGTGGATTTGGCGCGACATGTTCAATGAAGAGTAGTTCTCATTTTAACACTGTTTTTCAAAATCCTCCCAGGAGAAATGAAAACAGTTTTTGAATGTGAAGACGTGGACCCAGAAACACAGGCACCATGCATAGAGGCTGAAGTATGAACAACAGAAAGAAATTGCCTTTGTCTGTCATTTCTGATGATCTAGAGTATGTGCTGCTTCCTGGTTTGGTACCACCCTGAAAATCTTCAGCAGTCTCCACTTCTTCAGGGAGTGGAGCTCTAGATGTCTATGTTAAGCCCATAGCCGTGCTTCATCCTCTCCACGTGCTCCTCAAGTCTTATTGCTGATTCTTAACCTGACATCTGTCTTCCTGGGAGAGACTGAATTCCATTAAGGGAGGGGATCTTGTTGCCTACACCAGTCCTCATTCCTGGGCTTCATAAGATGAACCTGGTATATAACCTTTGTGGATAAAAGGTTTTTTTTAGGATGTACATTTAAGAAAATCATCAGTGCTGTTTGGCTTTGGAATTGAAAGTCTAGAGATCCCAACTGGCCTGGCACAGTAGGTTCATTTAAATGGACTGTTTGGGCAGCCTTTCAATGAACTTGTTGACTCTTGAATTTTCTTGTATCTGGCCAAAATGTTTTCTGGAACATCTGAAAGAAATGTCGGGCCATTTGTTAAAGAAGGGAAGAATCTGTAATGAATGTAAACAGACAAATCACACAAGAAAAACTCAGATGATAACATCAATTTTTGTTAGTTTTCCATGAGACCCCTGAAGGACTAGCTAGCTACGTGATGCATTGCTACCGTCCATAAGACCTCTCAGGGGTGGGAGGAAAAATTAGTGGGGTATAGACAAAATTATTCTATTTACCAATCTTCAAAGCTTTTTTATGTTTCAATTCTTTCCACTTCCTCACATGGAGAAATTTCATGTCAGCAGTAATATCTCACAGAGAAAAGGTGATTCACTGGCTGTCTGAATTAAGCACCATGTCACCATGTCAGGTCTGTCCTGAAATCTTGGAGAAACAGCAACAGTCACACATCATTTCCAATCTAGGAAAGCTGAGCTGAAGTTTTTCTCCATTGTCTTTCTATTTCTGGTTCTAGCCCCAAACAGAAACCCAGTTTTATATCCTTTGACATATGTTTCTTGTGAGGAAAGAAACCTTTCAAGTGCAAGTAGACTCAGGAAACTAATGCAAAGTTCTATTTCTCTTGGCATGGGGTCATTTGAATTTTGTTAATCTGGCTGAAATTTACACTGCTGTGATAGAGAAAGGAATCTGAGAATTCAGCTCAGGCCTTACTATAATTTTATCCACAGAACAATCCCTTAGACAGAATGTTTATTCTTCATTATGTGTAAAGAAAATCACTACAGGCTGGGCATGGTGGCACACACCTTTAATCCCAGCACTCAGGAGGCAGAAGCAGGCAGATCTCTGTGAGTTCAAGACCAGCTTGTTTTATAGAGTGAGTTCCAGGACAGCCAGGGCTACATAGAGAAACTCTGTCTCAAAAAAACAAAACAAAACAAAAGAAGAAAGAAAGGAAGGAAGGAAGGAGGGAGGGAGGGAGGGAGGGAGGGAGGAAGGAAGGAAGGAAGGAAGGAAGGAGGAAGGAAGGAAGGAAGGAGGAAGGAAGGAAGGAAGGAGAGAAGAGGGAAGAAAGAAAGAAGAAAGGAAGGAAGAAGGGAGGAAGGAAGGAAGGAAGGAAGGAAGGAAAGAAAAAAAGAAAGAAAGAAAGAAAATCAGGCAATACCCCAAGACTCCCAGGCCCACGTTAACAAGCATGTGAAAGCACGCATATTCACACCTCCATTTCTTGTTTGTTTTGCAAAGTCATGGAGATGCCCTATTTAAGGTTTTCTACAGATTTCTGTTGATTTCTTTCAGCCCATTTGCTTTCTTTCTTCCAGTAAGGAAAACACACTGGCAAGGAGAGGCCAGGAGCTCAGCCAGCTTGATTAAAGCCTCTCTACTACCCCTTTTTGTTTCAGCTTTATCAGGCTTGCCATTTGCCACTGGTAAGGACACAGCCACTGTAGGCTCCCATACTATCAGATGGAAAGGGTAGGATGTTACGTGGGGCTAACTTTTTAAAAATAACACCTTGAAAGAAGTTTACCAGGGAGAACATTCCACCCTTCCCTGTGTGGGTATAGCAGCAAGAAAAGGATTTTACACTAGCAATTTGCAAGGTGTGTTAGGTGATAGTGTCCAGTCAGAGTGTCGTGCAATAACTCCATGCTATTTTTACTTTATGGGAGGCACAATATTTACTACTCAGTTCTGAAACAACACATCTGATTTAAATTAGCTCTCAGCAAATTCATCGACTTCTATGGGTCAGTCCACCTGCTTTCCAGCATATCTCTTACTAATTATGACCCTCCATTGAAATTTCCAGTCTCAACTCACCAGCTCCTCCCCAACTTACCCATCCTATTCTTTCCTTAGGCTTTGTTTTTTTTGTGAAGACTAACTGTTGTAGTCCCCAAAATGCCATTGTTTGCAAGACGTACCACACAAAGAAGTTATTATAACCATTTTCTTATTTCACATGCTATAATAGCTACTTAACATACCCCTTTCTACTTTATGCCTCAATTTTATATTCCTTTACTTTCCTTATCTGTCATAAAACACCCTGTTAATCCTATAAATTGGTGACATGCTTTGCTTTCAGAAGTGTGAGTCTCGAGGTAGGGTCAC
This sequence comes from Lophiomys imhausi, assembly GCA_907164525.1. Taxonomy (NCBI): domain Eukaryota; kingdom Metazoa; phylum Chordata; class Mammalia; order Rodentia; family Muridae; genus Lophiomys; species Lophiomys imhausi. Next base: position 15,719,424 of record CAJQZJ010001896.1, read on the forward strand.
TCTCTCTAGCGTCAACAGGATCCACCACATGGGGAAAACCTGTATACACAGCTTACCAATTGGGAAATTCCACCAGAGAAGTTGACAGGTGTATAAAAGGTGACCATATTTCCTCTGCTGAAAATATCTGTGCTGACCATGCAGTCCCTTCTACCAGCCCCTTGATTGCTGTCTGCCTGTGCCATATATCTACTGTGAAGTCAGCCATGAGCACCAGGGCTGGTGTTTTCTGGCCTATTGCCCACTCCACCTGAAAGTGTTTACAGAGTACCTCTGCTTTATCATGGCACTGACGATCCCTTTGTTGACACGTGTGAAATACAGTTCATCTTTCCTGTCTTGGTCTCTATTAGAGACAGAAAACCAGGGAGAGGAGGTTTGAGAGAGTATCAGTCCATTTTCTGCAGTGGAAGATTTTTTTCACTTCCTTCCAATTAGGGTCAGGCTATTCTCTGTCTCTGTCTGTCTGTCTGGTCTCTCTCTCTCTCTCTCTCTCTCTCTCTCTCTCTCTCTCTCGTGTGTGTGTGTGTGTGTGTGTGTGTGCACAGGCATGTGTGTGCAGGTGAGAAGACAGTCTCAATTACTGTTCTTTGGGAGCTCCTCACATGTATCCCTGTGTCACTCCTTGTATACCTCCAAACCAACAGCTGGATCTGATTTTCAGTGCCAGAGCTGCAAATGCTGGAGACAGACATAGCCAGGTGGGTGGTCACTGGCAGGGAAAAGCCATAGTCAGATGGGCTCATGGGTATTGATTGGTAGGATTCCAGGTGTTTTCCAAATATGTTTTTAAACTGTACTTCTTGCCCCATTTTAAAATCTCTAGGCTCTTTTGTCATTATTGTTTCCAATTAAATATTTGGTCTTCCTTTCATTTCCATCAAAAGTAATCCGTACCCATTGCTCTGAATTAATCTACAAATGAGCAAAACAAAATTAAACCCAGAGCCACCAATAATAACACTGCCATCTAAACAGAATCCTAGTCAGCACAATGTTTCTCCTTTCCACGTGTAAGTGTTCGTAGTTACTTTAAAATACGGGAACACCTGTGCACAATGTATTATAAATACTTCTCACTTTCTTACGCATCTTGACTTGTTTTAGAGACTGGGGAATCAAATCTAGAATCTGGGTTCTGTTCTGTGGCTCTTTGTGTAGTGATGTACTTGATTCATACTCGTTGGTGACATGACAGGCAGTGGTCTAGTGCCTTGAGGTTTCCCTCCTACAATAAGACAAAGTTATAGTTAATATCCCTATAACAAAATCATTACACTCACCCTCAGGTTTGTTCTGTTTTTATTTCCTTTGAAGTATCAAAAGCACAGAATGTTGCCATTTAACTCTGAAGTGTCTCTCATAGGCTTGTAATTTAAATATATTTTCCTTAGTAAGTGGCAACTTAGAAGAATGTGGACCCTTCAGCAAGCCTTGACTTGTTGAAGCAAGTAACTAGGAGTGAGCCTTTAAAGGTTAAACTCTGGCCCCCAGTCCTTGAACTCTCCAGCTTCACCAGGGTGTCAGGAGTATCTGCCATACACTTCTGTTGCCATGAACGCTGCCATGCATTTCCTGCTATGAGGACTGGGACCTTCTGAACCTTTCTTCCATGTTTGCCGAGTATTGTAGCTCCCAGTGATGCAGCACATGACATCCGGTGATGTTACATGTGCACTTTAACATACCTCATCTCATATGGCAGGGTAGCCGAAATGCAGACATGCTGTCTTGTGTGCCAGTGCCTTGCTCTGTCTGGAATATGACCTGTCATGTGTGATGAGCTGTAGAACTTCTAGACTTTGGATTTGCAGATTTTGGATGATCTGCTTGTATAAATATGCCCCATTATTATAGTAATATTCACAACATCTGTTCCTTCCTTACCCAACTGCCACTAACTCTGTCATACAGCAAACATCCATAACTATACAGGGTAATGTATACAGTATATAAGGTAATATGCTATGTAAATAAAACAGCTTCTGAATTGAATTTGTTCCACTGGTCTATTGGCCTATTTAATGTCCCACAGTTAATAGCTTAGTTAGTTTTGATGTCTGGTAAGCCATGTCCTCTCACTTCAGTGTCTCTTAGTTGCTCTTTGTAAGTCTCTATACATTGGAACAAACTTATTTGGTTCTAAAAATTAGAGGATGGGATTTTATTGGAAAGAAGTATTTTAAACATTACTAAGTGTAGTAGAAGTCAGGCCTCTTTAGTGAATTAGTAGGCAGTTCAGCTTAGCATCTGGCGGCACATAAGGAGGAACTCGGCGTCCCTTTAACTTGCTGAAGTGGACAAAGCTCAGTTGGGGCCATAGCTCTGTGAGAAACACAAAATGCCTTGTTGAAAGGGCGTGGCTAAGAAACAATACAAGCCACAGATGACATTGGTTGCCACAAGAAGCCACTGGACCACTGGACATCTCAAGAGATCTTGTGGGCCCTCGCGACTGCCAAGGATAACAAGGTGATGCAATATACAAACCAAAGAGATCCACCGGGCGCTCTCTTCTTCTTCTTCCTCTTGCCCTCACAGACTGAGAAGTCAACACATGCTGGAGAAGTGTGCAGCAAGGTGTGCCTTTCATCAGTATTGGGACCGCAATGGTCATAAACTGAGAGGTGGAGTCCAAGATAGAGTCAGCCAGAGAGAGATCTTTTGCGGCAAATAAGGCTGGCAGAAAACCCAGGCAGAGTTCAGAGACTGTGGTGAAAAACTAGGCTGAAAAACCTACGTGGACCTAGGAGACTATTGAAATGAGTCTCAGCTGATGGAGGAAACCAACCTCAATTTAGGGGTTAAAACAGAATGACCTTATAAGCTGGTCACAATCTAACGATTGAAATAAACTGGCCATACAAACTGGCAAAGTTATGCCCAATGGATGCTAAGCTTGAAAGGGACTGCCTGCTGGGATTGCCATGTCCAGATTGCTAAAACCAAGTTATCCTGCATGGACCCATGCTAAGAATATTAATATCCTTTTAAGAAAATTAAAATAGGATTAGTCAGGTGTTCTTAGGTATTAGGCTTTAGGTTTTAGGTATTAGGTTATAGGATATAGGTGTTTGATAAGTATTAGTAAATGTATGTGTTATAAATAAATATTTTCTGTTACAACTAAGGCCTCTAATCCGTGAACATTTTGGCATTCTTAATAACTGTTAATCACATTTTTGTAAGTTATTCAGATGTCTTTAACTCTTGTGTTAGATTTATCCTTACATATTTTTCATGCTATTGTGAATGCTATCTTCCTAAATTTTAACTTCTGATTTCTATTTTATGGTACTACAGTTGGGTTTATAGAGTGATTTTATATCCAGTACGATATATAATTAGGTAAATCAAAGCAAAAGAAAAATCATATCATTTAAAAATGGAAATTCTTTTCATTTTCCTTTCTAATGCTTTTGCCTTTTATTTCTTTTGGTTATTTTGTTGCATGTCCTAGTTTTCTTCCTACAGCCGTGATAAACATCATGACTAAAAACAACTTGAGGAGGAAAAGGTTTATTTGGCCTACTCTTGCAGATCACAGTCCACTATTAAAGGAAGTCAAGGTAGGAACTCAAGCAGGGCGGGAACTTGGAAGTAAGAACCGAAGAAGTGACCGTGGAGGAATGCTGCCTATTGGTTTGCTCCTTGTGACTCAGCTTGCTTTTCAGTACAACCCAGGACCACATTCTCAGGAGTGGTACTGCCCCCAGTGACTCCTCCCATATCAATAATCAATTAGAAAATTCCCTCACAGATTTGCCTATAAGCAATTTGATGGTAATAATTTCTCAATTGGAAGTTCTCCCTTCAAAGATGTCTCAGTTTGTGTCAAGTGGACAGAAAAACTAACCTGCACAGTGATTACCTCATGGATTAGAATTTTGGTGTGGTACTGGAATTGGCACATTCTGCCAATTCCAATAAGTTAAAGTAAGTCATAGGCCAGCTCAGAGTCAGTACAAAGGGCATCAAGTAAGGCTATGGTGCCAGATTTTATCTTTGAAGCAAGTGTCATGTATTAAGGTGGCTAATTAGAGCAGTTTTATTCTCAAAGGTCCACTTGTTCCTTAGATAACTGCAATAAACTCAACTTTGTCACGAGGAATCATCTTCTTTATGTGTGGTGTGTTTGTGTGAGTGACTGCACATGCTATGTGCATGCATGTAGAAACCAGAGGTCAATCTTGCATGCTGTTCCTCAGAAGTTTTCAGACCTGTTGTTTTTGTGAGAGAGTTTCTCGTCGGCCTGGATATGAGGGAGTAAGCCAGACTGGCTGTCTGGTGAGTCTCAGGGTCGCTGTCTCCTCTATGCTGGAACTACAATGTGCACCACCACACCCTACATTTTTTCACAGGCTCTAGGGAATCTATCTCAGATCTTCATGTACAAGCAGCAAGCACTTTACTAACTTTGTTATCCCCAAGCCATAATAAATCATTTCTAAGTCTAGTGTATTATTTGCTTGGTTCATTTGTAATTTTCCTTCTGTAATACCACTTTTCCCCCAGTGGTGAGATATCTTTACCTTAACAAGAGTTCACTATCACCCTACTGTGCTAGTAGTTGAGACACTACATTTTCTCTTTGCTGTATGTACTTCCTAAGACTGGAAGTCCTTGGTCGTTCAGTCCCACTGCTCTTAGCCTGCCAGAACCATAGAAACTGTGATTTCACTCAGTGAGTCATCCTGTTCCTTGTGGATGGTGCCACCTTCACACAAAAGCATTCATCGCACCCCTCACTGGCAGTGAAATGAGTCTCCCAGAAGCCTCCTCTTCTAGACAATATAACAATAGCTGCATTGGAAGAATTCTGACAGCAACTTCCTTGTGCTGCTCAGCAAACACAGGGTGACTCAATGCCTCCCACGGGGAAGGACATGCTTCTTTTCACTGATCACTATGGTCTCTCTCTTTTCCTTTACTCACTCATTTGCTGATCATAACTTCCATTAATTTCATGAAAAGATCAGAATGCCACCATGAGGTTATTAGAGTACCATTCGGTTATTGGTACAATAGATGCTATTTGAAATGTAATTCAATATATGCTGGACACTGTGCTCTGCATCTGCTAAACACTCACAGAACTGGAGCATCATTCCTCCATTTGCAAGGTGATTCTTCATGGTGGATAGTTTTATGCGAATTTGTTACAAGATAAAGTCATCTGGGAGGAGAGACCCTCAACTAAGAAAATGCCTCCATAAGATGGGCAAGTCTGTGGGCATTTTCTTAATTAGTGATTGATGGGGAGAGGGGCCAGTTCACTGTGGGTGGGGCCACCCCTGGGCTGCTAGTCCTGGGTTCTATAAGAACGCAGGCTGAGCAAGCCATGGGGAGCAAGCCAGGAAGAAGCACTCCTCCATGGCCTCTGCATCAGTTCCGGCCTCCATGTTCCTGCCCTGACTTCCTTTGACGATTGTCTTAGTCAGTGTTTTATTGCTATGAAAAGACATCATGACTACAGCAGCTTTTATAAGGAAAGCATTTAGCTGGGGCTTACTTACAGGTTATCATTGTCAGTATGGCAGGGAGCATGGTGACATGCAGAGAGACACGGTGCTGGAGCGGTCGCACCTGGATTATCGGGCAGCACAAAGAGAGACGCTGGGTCCGGCTTGATTATTTGAAACTCCAAAGCCCACCCCTCCTGGCACAATTCTTATAACAAGGCCACAGCTCCTAATTCCTGCCAGTAATGCCACTCTCTAGTGACCAAGCGTCCAAATATATGAGCCTATAGGGACCATTTCTGTTCAACCGCCACAATGATGAGCAGTAACATGGAAGAATAATCCAAATAAACCTCTCCCCAAGGCTTTTTTTTGGTCATGGTTTTATCATGGCAGTAGAAACCCTAGTTAAGACACTCCTCTTATGTCTGTAGGACACTGGAACTGCTTTGAGAAAGGAGATAAGCAGAAAGTGATGTTGAACCTATTTGTAGGTCCAGGCCTTAATAGACTTAAATTTCAACTTCCTCTCTCTTAGAATCCTCATTCAAGGGTGAGGCTAGCTTCCAAGTGGGAAGTTCAGCAACTTGAAGTTCCTATGGTTTGGGAAAGTCCACATCAACTATGGACAGTACACAGATCTAACTGACCACCATTCACCTACCCAAGCGATCCCAACTACCAGGAACTCTAGTGGAGAAGCCCTCAGACAGCTCAGCTTTACTGCCACCTCACTATGTCCTGAGAAGGAGTCAGGGAGATGAACACCTATGATCCTGCCTGTCAATGCACATAACTGAACAAACTCATGATAAAGATCTTCCTTAAGCAACTATTGGCTGACTTAATGTGAAACAAGAAAAGGTTTCAGTTTCATCTTATTTAACTTTTATTAAATCTCTTGGAGGCAGAGACTACTGTTGTAAGGTGCTAGTGGCCCTTCAGCCATAAAAATAAAGACACTGCGACCTTTTAATATTAAAGCTTTTAAAGCTTAGAACTTTCAAAGGCCTTAGCTGGGCAGATTCTCAACTAGCTCATCTAAGCGAACCTGACCAATTAGCCCCATCCTGCCATGTGGCTAGCTATACCTTACAGACTCATGGTGACATCTGTCTCCCCTCATGTCTCTGACAAAAAGACCTTCCCCTTTCTTCTTCCCAGAGACCCTTTCTCCCTACCAGGAAGTCCTGCCTTCTACTTTCTGCTCAGCTATAGGCCATAAGCTTTTTATTTAAGTCAATCAGAGAATGCCTTAGGTGAGTGAGGAGGGACAGAGACCCACCTTCACACAGTGTACCACAGACTACCATGATCTTTATTTTACAGATCAACAAAGAGAGATTACATGTTTGCTCAAGTTTGATCAGGAAAGGTACAGCAGAGAGGAAAGCCACCTCCCCGACTTCACCACCTCTAAGTGCTCAGGAGGTCAGTGCACACACATTTTGATCTTACTTTGTTGGAACTGAAAGCATATGTTCTGTGCTCTTGGGACTCTTTTAACCCAATAAAAATAAAAACAACAGAAGTGAAAATAAATGAGGCAGTATCATCTGAATGAAGCTGATTGCTTGGACAAAAATGATTTGTATCTACACTGAAACTTTGTTGTGAGAGGGTGAGGAAGATCTATGACAATTCACAGGTTCAGGAGACAGGAGGGGAGGTTCTTGAGCCACACTAGTCCCTCGTGTTCCACATACTTTTTCTTGAAGGCCTTGATCTTCCCATAGTCAGTGGGAAGTGGATGCTTAAGATAAGTATCAGCAATCAGTTCTCTTTTGATCAGGTATTTTACTAGCATTTCCTGGTGGCTCAAGAGTTTGACTGAATTCAATGAATAAAGAAACTCAGTGCTGGGAGCGGGGAGGGGGAGGCTGAGTCAAGTGGATCCCTGGGACTCTCTGGTGAACCAGATCAGCTTTGTTGGCAAGTTCCAGGCCAGTGAGAGACACCTCCCTACTAAAAAGGGATAATACATGAGAAATCCTACACAAGGTCGTCCTCCGACTGTCATGATGCATGCTCACGCAGAAACACACACACACAGCACATATGCACAGACATGCACATTTGCACACATACACATAAGAAGAAACTGCAAGAGGCTCAAGAAATTATGGCTTCAGGTTCAGTAACTCCTGAATAGTCACTTTCAACTGGGGTGCATAAACAACCATTAAGGAAATCTTTGAATAATCTGGATACCTAGACTGCATCCCAACAAATCACATCAGGACTGCTGGGGTGTCTGCATTTTCTTGTACAACCCCTAAGTGATTCCAATGGGCAGGTGAACTTGAGGGCTGGCCCTGTGAAGTAAACTCAGAAGTGCTAGATACATCCTTCCGTAGGATATGACATTCCAGCCCTCCTCCCTCTCTTATTTCCATTCTCATTTGGCTCCAGAACTTTATTCATTTATTCACTTGCCCATTCAGATGTATGATGGCTACCAACTGAACAGGCAGCCTGCACCAATTTGGTGCCAATTGATACTTTCTGACACAAAAAATGTTGGAGAATAATCTAACTTGTTTATGGACAAAGACAATTTGGATTTTGGTTGCATTGTGTTTGAGGTGCTGTATTCATAGTGTAGAGATGCTTGAGATTTGAACTGAAGGTTAGGGTGAATAAAAATCCTGACAGCGCATATGATTGGTTTGGACACTCTTGGTTGTAACCCCCTCTTGTAGGGAAAATTGCTCACTGGAAGTAGGGGTTATATAGTGTAAGAGGATTATACATGTAAGAGGATGAGAGAGAGAGAGACAGAGAGAGAGAGAGAGAGAGAGAGAGGTTATACACTCCATACAGCTCCACCCCTTCCCAAGGCAATTGTCACATGTCCCCAAGGAAAACTATCAGTTTTGCCTCCCCTATAAAACTAAAGTGAAATACAAAATTGGAAAGCACTCTTTTAGAATATGGGCCACTGCTTATGGGAATGGCATGGTCTTTTGTGCAGACATTTTCCCAGGGTAAAGCTTATTTGAAAAGTTATCTCTTCCTGTATCTTTTTTCATGGCTTATAAAGACTTACCCAATATGCTCCTTGACTCTTGACAGGGCCTCATTCTTTCCACAGGTGTCCCTGATTCACTTTTCTCTAGACACCCTAAGCTTTTGAATGCACATGACTCCTTCCTTCCTTCTTTCCTCATTCCTATTCTCTGTTTTTAGGTTGTGTGTGTATGTGTGTGTGTGTGTGTGTGTGTGTGTGTGTAAAGATGTGTTCATATGTGCATGTTCATGTGTGCAATGTGTGTGGTGTATTTATATCAATGTACATATACATACAAAGATCAGACACTGATGTTCAATGTCTTCTTAGCTCACTATCCATTTTGTCTATGGAGACAGTGGTCCTCAGTTGAACACAGAGCTCACCAATTCACCTAATTTAGCTATCTATCTTACTCTGGGGTTCCCCTGCCTCAGCCTCCCAAGTGCTTACAGGTAAGCCACCACACCTATCTAGCATTTACAGAGGTGCTGAGGATATGAACTCCAGCCCTTTCAGAGTATTCATCTTACCCTGAGCCATCGCCCCAGTCCCATATTTGATTTTGATCTTCCCACAGGTTTTTCCAGGTGCCTCTGGCTCAAAGTCAAGAATGAACCTAAAACAGAGCTATCATCTTCTCAAAAAGGCTGTGTTGACATTACAATAGTCATACTTGACTTCATTTTTTAAAAGCATCTATTTGTCACTAAGACTTTCTTTTAATTATCATACCATTACCACTGCAAAGTCATGACTTTTGAAATTCTAATTCCTGGAAACTAACTAGTACATAGATGTCTGGTAAACAGCTTCCCTGAAGCTTCCCTACTGATACACCCCTGTTTATCCCAATTGAGAGACAGCCCTAGCTGTTACTAAATCTGGGTGCATCTTTTCCTCATGAAGCTTCCTTATTAAACAAATTCTAAGAGACTGTAACAAGAGACTCCCAAGGCAATGCTAATCATTAAAGATGTCCCCCTAATGCTTGATCTAGGGATATAACTGGACCACTAGTGTTGACACAAACCACTAGTTAAGCACAAAATTCCCAGTACCTGGTGGGACTGTTTTGTTTTGTAAGGAAAAAGTACACAGAGGTTTTGCTGGAGGGCAAACCAGGGGTGGTATATAAGCCAAATTCAGAATTTTCCACATTAGTGTTTTTCTTGGATATTACATGTTAAAATAGGATAGGAAAAGTAGCTTGGCAATCCTCTTGGGAATAGAAGGTTTGGCATTTTTAAAGGTCACATCTGTACCCCAAGGGAATTGTACAGAAAATAGAAGCAGGTTCATTCCCTAAGTCCATGACTTGAGCAATTTGAGGACAATGCTAACAATGCTGATAGATAATCCAGAACAATACAGGTTGACTGAGAAGAAAAAGGAAGGCAGATAAATTTTCTTTTCAAAGGAAATCTAACTGTAATCCCAATTTCTAAATCTGATCAAAGCCTGGGAGCTCTGTTTGAAGTGGGTTTGTAGCCTGGAGGCCAGCTCTGTCAGGTTGCTTTACACAATCCCTATACCCAGGAGGCTCTGGAGGACTGAAGCCTAGCACTAGATTGCGTGTAAAAGCATTATCCAAGTTACTGGATTTCAGGGGTGGTGACAGATCTCTTGTAGCTAAGGAAAGCTGCTATAAGAAACTTTGAGCTAATGAGTGGCAAACCTGGCAGGAGTCTGTTATTTTTGGTTTCATCACTGAGATTGGTTGGACTGGGTCCCTTCTGAAGGCATTTCAGTGTGCAGAAGCATCTTCTGGAGCATTGAATGAGTTCTGATTTCACTTCTTTGCTAGATCTCAAATACAGTCCCAGATCTGTATTTCTGACTAGCTGCCAAAGGCTGCCACGAGTTTAGGCCCACATACTGAGACAACAACCAAGAGGAAGAGAAAAAGAAAATTGGGATTGACTCTGGATTTTGAAACCTCAAAGCCCACCCACATGACACGCCTCTTCCAACAAGGCCACACCTCCTAATCCTTCCCAGACAGTTCTACCAATGGACACTAAGCATTTCAATACACGAACCTATAGGAGTCATTCTCATTCAAACCACCACATTCCATTTTCTGGCCCCCATAGGCTAGTGGCCATCACTGGGGGAGTGCTTTGAGATTTCAAAGGCCCATGTCCTTCCCATTTATCTCTCACTCTCTACGTACTCATTGTTGATCAAGATATAGCTCTCAGCTGTTGCTCTAGGGCCATGCTTGCCTGGCAGTTGCTAGGTACCCTGAGGGTGATGGTCATAGACTCACCCTCTGAAACTGTAAGTTTCCAATAAACCCTTTCTTCTACAGATCACCTTGTGTTTTGTCACAGCTGTAGAAAAGTAACTATGACAGAAGTTTGTAAAGGAAAGTAGGTTATTGCTGGCAAGCCTGGCCATGTTATTTGGGAAGCTTTGGGATTTTGGGGTAGGAAGCAACTGAACTCTGTAAGCAGGGCTTAGCTAACTATCATGGTAGGAGCTTGGAAGATGGGCATGCTGAGAGCAATGTGAACTATGGAGGCCCAGTGCAAGAGGTTTCAGAGGAAAATAATATTAGTAAAGGTGTTAGAGACCACTCTGATATTTTGGCAAAAAATGTGCCTGCTTTTCGCCCTGGTCTAAAGAGTCTGCCTGAGGCTAAATTGAAGAGTTTTGGACTAATTTCACTCTCAGAGGAGATGTCAAGACAGTCTAATAATGACTCTGTCAGTTATTAGGAATCATTCTCATGAAGATCTACAGTGAAAAAGAGCAAGCAGTGCAAAAAGAAACATAAAATGTACAGTGTACGTGTTAGGCTGGGAGCTTGGGTACAAAGACAAGGTGGCCTGGGCTAAGAGGTCCTGCCCTTCTATCTGACCCAAGAGCCCTCACTTTTGAAAGCCCGTGCAAAACACTGGACAAAACCAGGCTCTAATTCTGGATTCCAAAGTGACCACTGAACCTAAGACCCACCAACAGGACCCTAAACTCACCAAATAAGGTTTTAACCCCAGTAACCCAACATCATGTCACAATTTCCCCCATTCCCCTTTAAGAAACCCCTACCCCAAGCCTGGCCTTGAGACTTCATGGACCTCCTACTGTGAGACTGTGAACTCAGAGTGATTAATCCTAGAATAAACCTGTCTTTTACCTTTTAATTCTGTTCAATTGGAATTATTGCAGTAACAGGGAGAGGCCATTCAATAAGAAAAGGAGGCACCAGAACATTTAATGTTAGAGCCAAGGCTTGTGCTGAAGGTAATGAAAGACTTAATAGGAAGTGGAATAAAGGGAGTGATAACCTCAAGGCAAGACCCCACCCAGTTAAACTTCCAACTTGTAAAAGGAAAATGCCTAAGCAACAACAAAACAAATCTTAGGCAAATGCAGTTCAAGGAGGAGGCCACGTTCTATCCCAAATAGCTTCTGCCTCATGGTCTGGGTTTAGAGTCATGAAGGATACAGGACTAAAGGTTAAGGAAACTGTGGTTAAGGAAAGCCACTGTGGCAGGGGAGTCCCTGCATATAGGCCCCGAGAGACCATTGCATGAAGCTGTGAAAGTGAAGCTTGGATGATGTTAGAGATCCAAAGATGTTGGAGAGGCCAGATGTGGGATATCTGCCAACAAAAGCTGCAGACCAGGTGTGGAACCAGCCTAAGAGAGAGAAGTATGTTGAAATCGGCAAAGCTGTAAAAAAAAGTCATCCGGGTCCTTTAGCCTCTAACAGAGCTTCAGGAGTTAGTTTTTCCTGCAAGAAACTCTTCCTTTGGTCCAGTATTTCATCACAATGCCCTTTTTTCTCCCTTATAGAATGGTAATGTATATTTTGTGTTATTACATGTTGGAAGTATGTAATTTGCTTTTTGATTTTTACAGGGGGTTACAATTAAGAGAGTGCCTTGAGTCTCAGAAGAGACTTTGAACTTTTAAACTTTGTTGAGACTGTGAAAAACTATGGGGACTTTTGAAGTTGGACTAAATGCATTTTTTGCATTATGATGTCGCCATGATCATGTGTGTCAGGGAGTGGAATGTAGTAATTTAAATTAAATGTCCTCCATAGGCTCATGGATCTGAATTCTTGGTCACAGTGGTGGAACTGTGTGAGAAGGAATTATAAGTGTGGCCTGGTAGGAGGAGGTGTGTTATTGGGGGTTGGTTTTGGGGTTTCAAAAGTCTATTCTATTCTCAGTTAGCCCTCTCTGCCTCCTCCTTGTGGAAAATATGTAAGCTCTCAGCACCTGCTCCAGCATCATGCCTGCCTGCCTGTTGGAATGCTCCATGATGGTCATGGACTATAACCCTTTGGAACTCTGAGTCCTGAAATTAAATTAAAGTCATGGACTATAACCCTTTGGAACTCTGAGTCCTCAAATTAAAAGCTTTCTTTTATGATGTTTTAGTGATGGCAATAGGAAGGTAACTAACTTTGGTCATGGTGTTCTGTCATGGCAATAGGAAAGAAACTAAGACAGGGTCTTACCTTGTACCTCTAGGGACCTCAAGGGCAATAATAGCCTGTAACGTTTGGACAACACTGGTCTCTAACTACATTCTAAATACTTGTCCTTACACAGAAATAAATGATGTAGTCTTCACCCCTCATTAAGGAAACATTTTTTTTTAACAGATGGAAGCCATTTCATAAAACTACAACCAATAAAAATATGGAGTTATGGAGCTCAGTCCCAAAGGATACATCTACAAAACAACTCCTGCTCCTAAGGCTCAGGGAACTCTGTGGAAGAGGGGCTAGAAAGATTGTAAAAGCCAGAGGAATAGGAAGTTTACTGTGAGGTTGTGTCTCCTAGGAATGTCAGAAGCTACACCCATATAGTCTCACTAACAGGACTGCCTAAATATGAGCTGAACAAGAATAACAATAATTATCCATGTTGACCTATATGGAGGTGGAGTAGGGAGGGGTCGCCCAGGAGGCCTCAAATCTACACAAAGAACTACAGCAAGTAAGAAATGAAGAGAGTTGGGAAAATAATCTTCCTTAGAGATAAGCATAGCAATTGGTTATCCAATACCAAATGGTCATCCCTGAAAATATACGTACAAGTAGCATTATACAGACTGAGCAAACTGTACTTATGTATTTAGGAATACACACACACACACACACACACACACACACACACACACACACACACAACTTTCCTCTTACTGATGAGAAAGCTGAGGTCCCAGTGCACAGCCAATTGTGCCAAATGTCCATCACTTGACTTGCCAAGCTCTAGTTTCCTCTGGGGCACCACATGCTTTCTTGGTCACTGCTTCTGTCTCTGGGACCAGACTCTTTCCCTGTGGCCTTGTGCTGTACTGCCAAGGCTAGCACAATGTCTGGTACAGGCATGTACTAGAGAAATGGCACTGTTTTGTCTTATGCTAGACCTGTGCTTAAACAATTATTTATAAGCTTCTTAATATTATCAAGCTAGATAAAGGAACAAAGATGGCCCTGAAGAAAGTAGCAGAGTTCTCTTATGAGCCTAAGAAGGGCTGGGAAACGACTCTGTTTGGTGAAGGGCTAATCTTGCAAGCATGAAGATGTGCATTTGATCCTCAGACTTGCTGTAAATCGAGCTTAGCCTGGTAGTGCATACTTGCAATCCCAGTACTTGGATGGTGGAAACAGGGATCCACAGGCTTCCTGGCCAGTTGAATCTACTTTGCAAATTCTAGGATGGTGAGAGACCTTGTCTCAAAAAAAAAAAAAAAAAAAGGTTTTGGATGGCACTGAAATAATAATATCCAAGGTTGTTTTCTGACCTCTTCATACATGTGTACACACATGTACACACCCCCCATGCACACAAGTACTATCCACTTACACACCAACACGCATGCACACATGCACACTTGCATACATATCCCACACAAAGAGTGAAGATACAGTAGGCATTAAAAACAAGGATCTGTGGCTAGCAGAGGAAATGAATTGAAATCTGGCTCTGACTCCGCATTTATTCAGGGTATAATCTGAATAATTTTGCTCAACAGCTTTGTGTTTCAGTTTTCTCATGAATGATTTGGAGACACCAATAGGCATAATGTCATGAAGTCTTGTGACCACTTACTTCATGGTTAGTGTAAAATGTTTAACAGAGAGTCTGGTATACGGTAAGAGCAAAATCCAGTAGTAACCCCGTGGATGACAAGAGCAAGACAAATGATTGTCTATCAGTTCCAGCAGGCCCACACTTGGAGTCCCTTTTAAGAGTTGCAGTACTGGGATTACAAGTATGCACTACCAGGCCAAGCTCGATTTACAGCAAGTCTAAGGATCAAAATTGCCCACAGCTCTGAATCACCTGTGTCCTGGACTTATGCAACAGGGATGAACAAACTTGGTTTTGAAAGCTTCCAGACAAACCTTTCTATAAGGTATATGATGTCCCCACTGTAAGCCCTCAATTTTATTCAGATACTGAGGAATGGAGTTAGTGGAATGGGGCAGAAAGAGGAGGGCGTGTAGGCTGAATTCTTCCTGGGCCTTTTTCTGCAATGTCTGAACATTGGCAGGCCAGCTTAGAGCCAGCTACAGATAATTGGTACAAGGGTTTCTGGGGCAATGTGTTTCAATCATCAGCCAGACATTGTAGGCAGGTTATTTTTAGCCTGATTACTAAAGCGAAGAATGTGACTTTGAAAGGCGGTACTTGTGAGTTCTCTTGGGTAGCCAAGCTTGTGTGATCAGTTACTACCAGGAAGTGTGTTTTCTCAAGTGTTCCAGGTTTTTGGGAGAGTTGTGATTTTCAAACACTCAGCTCCCTTTTTGTGCAAATAAAATTCTGCTTGTCTAACCAGATACCTTGAGTCTCTGGGGAAGTACGTGGGAAAATACGAGCAGCAGCGTAGACCCACAGGGATATCCCACCGAAGACTCTTGGTGTGGTGAAGCAAAAGTACTACATGCTATAAATTGGCATGGCTTTTCCTGTACTTCAGCTATGAGTCAGAGTTGCTTTTTGTTTTGTTTTTCAGTTGTGAGTGATAGAAACTAACTCAAACCAGCTTAGACAAAAGGGAGTTTACCCGATTTGTAACTGAAAAACCCTGAAGATTCATGGATGACTGGCTGCAGATTCTCAAACAATGACCTGGTTAAATCCCCTCTCCTTACCTCATTGCTTCCTGTCCACTGTGTTAGTCTTACTGCTGACTCATCTTTTAATGTCCCCAGAAGACCCTGGCACATAAGACTTCCAGATTAGCATCCACACTGGAGAAAAAAAAGTAATTTCTTAAACTATTTCATCAAAATCTCTGCCTGAGCCTGGCTCCTTTGTTGCTCCTCTTCCATCAGTCAAAGAACTGTATGAAACACATGGGCTGAAAGACACATCCCACTTCTCACCATCAAAGATACCAAGCCTTTCATATATGTTGTGATTTGAAGGTAAAATTCAATGGAAGTTTCATGCATTTGAATACTTACTCCCAACTGGTGCCATAGTCCTGGATGCCTAGAGAACTTTTACAACCTAGCGCATATCAGGCAAATATAGGCAAGTAAGGTCAAGCTCCTAAAGTTAGAGGTCATTCCTTGCTTTCAGTTCCATCTCTACTTCCTGATCTGCCAATATGCGAACAAACTAAGTCATGAGCCTCCCAATCGCCCCCTAATGCCAGGACGGCTACCCCACTGAGGTCATGAGGCAAACTAAATCCCTCCTTCTTTAAGTTGCTTGAGTCAGATGTTCTGTCACAATAAAGAGAAAATATAACAGCCAGAGAGGGTGGCATGGTCATTGGAGAGGGAGTCAGGATTTCCCATTGCTTCTTTATGGCTAGTGTTCCTAGGGTAAAATCCCCTCCCACACCATTGTGACCAAGATACAAGAGATCTGCCTCTTGCCTGCTGATGTACTCCTCCAGTAGCTGTGTCTGAAGCATAGGAAACCATGAGAGGACTGTATTCTGGCTGCTAACTCTTTCTGTGTGAGTGACTATTCCTCGAGATTTTCTTCCTTAACATTGATTTCCGTTTGCTTCCTCAGTTCCCATGAAAGTCTGTCACTCAACTTCTGTAGTTCTTTCACAGTCTTAGAAAGAAGGAAGAAGCCTGCAGCTGTGGGATGCCAGGAAGTGCTGTTTCTGTGGTTTCCTGGGCAACATAGAGATGCTGCTGTGCACCTTCTATGTAGCATCGTTAGCGCTAGCAACAGAAGAGAGGTCCCAGAGTTCATCTTAGTCAGAGCTCCTGGAATGATCCACCCATATTTAATCTGTGAAACGGATTTAGAGAACTAATTACTTAGGCATTTTCAAATGAGAATCATTGTCCTTATGTGGAAGAATTTACTTTATTCAGTGAGAATATGGTATGTGATTAAAAAAAATCTTAGCATATTAATGTTCACAGTGAGGCAGAAGGAAGAATTCTATTTGTCTAGTGTTGAACTGAGGATCTGAGGATTTAGAAAGGATCTGGGAGACAAAACAGGGACACTACAATAAAATATAAATTTTTAAATGTAAATTTGTAGTTAATACAGTGAATTTAAACCTCTTGGAGGGCTGATTGTAAAGAACCAACATTGGTCCTTCATAATCCCTGCTCTACAACAAATGTCTGTCAGAGAAACAGGACCCAAAGGCTGAAGACTGATGCTGGAATGTATGGAGAGAAAATGGGAACTGTCCAGGCAGTCATTGGTATGTTCTTTCTTAGTTTTGGAAGCTGCAGGCCCTGCACTTCCTATATAAGCAGATATATTTATCCCTCTCAGGTCTCTGAGGTGGTTGAAGAATAGACAGCTAGAGTCTCATAGTTAAACTTTGAATTGTTTAGGAATCAAGAGGGTGTTATAGATCTAAGAAGATACTCTTAAAAGTGTGTTGCAAGTTAGTATGAATGTTGAGTCACATATAGACCTTTAAACTCATGGAGTTGGTTAGATAGTAGAATGTTAAAGTCAGGGGCCAAATATGTATAAACTGGACATTGGGAAGGTATACTGGGCCATTTAACTCTCATAAATGTGGCATATTTATATCTATTGTTTTGTATAATACTTACTGTTATAAGAGAAGGAACCATCTGTTGGACTGAAAGGGGAAACTTCTGGGGGGAAGAGGGTGGAAGGGCGGGATAGGAAGGGGGAATAGGGAGGGGTTTGTGACTGAGATGTAACTTGAAGAAAAAAAAATAAAGTATTTAAAAAAAAAAAAGAACCAACATTGGAGGCTGAAGAGATGACTCAGAAATTAAGAGCATTTTCTGCCCTTTCAGGATACTCAAATTCAGTTCCCAGCACTCACAGGCAGCTCACAAACACCTGTAACTTCAGCTTCATGTGGACTAATGTCCTCCTCTGGCCTCTGCAGACACCTATCACCTGTGCTCAGGCACACAAAGACACTTAGCTATATATTTAAACATAGAAATAAATAAAAGTCATCTCTTAAAAAGTGCCAAAAAGTATGCATTGCTTGCTATCTGTTAGCCAGCAAATAGAACTCATTCACTAACTCTAATTCTTGGCAGGGAAAATACTATTATTATTTCTATTTTCTGGTTTTAAAAAAAAGTCTGAGGTACTGTGAGGCTATCTGTAAGAACTGACTGCACAGGACCTTCGGCCCTTGTTATCTGGACCCTTAGCTCAAACACACTAGGGATATCAGATATTTTGGCTATTCAGAGGTAATTTTTATTTTTTTCACTAGGTATTGAAGGCCTTCGCAGTGCCAGAAATTAGGTGTGTGAGATATTCTGAAAAATTTTGGAAAAACAGCTTTCAGATAGTATCTGAGATGAAAAACAACAATATCTAAAACATACAGACACTTTCTGACATGCTTTTTTTTTTTAAATAAAAACTTTACAGGTTCCATTCTCTGACCCTCACACAGCTTCCTGAGTTAGAAGCCGTCCCCACTTCAGAGTAAGGAGTGAGATTCATAGAGAAACTCATCGATGAGCATCTAAGGAAGTGAGTGATGGCACTGTGACCTGAGCCCACCAAGCCACAACCTTTGTCTTTGATGTCTTGTGCTATGACAACCAACTGGATCCTGTCATCTCCTAGCAGAGACCAGTCATACCATCTCAGGATGCAGTCAGTTTGTGCGTGTATTCGAGCCCGAACATGTGCGTGCATGTGAGAATGACTGTGGGGACAGGGGTCAACCTCAGGTCAGGTGACATCCACCTTTTGGGCAGAGTCTCTCACTGGCCTGCAACTCTTTAATGTAAGTAGGCTAGCTGGCCAGAGAGCCCCAGGGGACCGTCTCTACCTCCCCAACACTGATATTACAACAGTGTGCCACCATACCATGCTTTTTTATGTGGTGTATGGGAATCTCTAGCTCCTAATCTATCAGGTATTGGTAATCAGACAATGTTATTCCCTGCTTTCATATATATATGTATGAGAGAGAGAGAGAGAGGAGAGAGAGAGAGCGAGAGAGAAACTTACTTTGTAGCCCAGCCTAGGCTGTAAGTTGTGATCCTCCCACCTCTGCCACCTGGCAACTGAGATTTGCAGGTGTGGATCACCACACTTTGCTTAGTCTTTTGAAATTTTGCTTCCTAGGTCCTATTACAACTGCTCATGATGGGTGTTTCATATTAAAAATAGGCTGCAAAATGAAAACAACTGAAGTAAGATTTGTGTTGCTAAGGAAAGTGACAGAACTGTTTTGTTTTTTTTTTTTTTTTTCCTTCTACATATTTCCCTACAGGTCTGTGCTGGATGTGAGGCACAGGCATGCTTGGATTCAGACTGCATGCTCTGGCAACAGCCATGTAAAGAAGCACCAGGCCTTTGATATGTTTTGAAGTAGAGGGAGGGTGGAACCACACTGGGAGGTGGGGGTTATAAGATGTACTTGTGCCAGCCAGTAAAGGGATCTTCCAGTAGCTGGTTATGGAAGGCATGTGCCCCACCAAAGGAATATAATATTTATGAAACCATGTATTTCTTTGAGAACAACTTCAACTACAAATTTTAAAGAATGTCACCTAACAGATACTGAAACAGTGCCCAATCAGGTAGTTTCTGACATTAGCTCAGGTGCTCCCTGGTCTCGCCTTGTCCTTTACGTCTACTGTGTTTGTTAGTTGCTGGTAACTTCCCACGCATGGATCATTCCCATTATTACAACATGGTTGCTGTTATTCCACATGATGTCAAGGTAGAAAGCGGGCAACAGATTGGTAGGGAGGGCTATCTTTCTTAGGATGGTATGCTCTTTTTATCAGTGAAGAAAACATGTATTTCAGAAGTTTCCCAGAAGACTTCATATCAAATTGGTTATGATTGTGTCACACCATGACTTAGACCTGCAAAGAAGGAGGGGAAAGAGGCGAGGGCCCAGTTTTTTCTTAGCTTCATTGGGAGAGCCCAACAGGAAGACACAATGGCTGGCTTAGCCAACGCTAGTTACTGCCCCAGAGTGCAGCAGTGTGATACATCTGAAGCATCTTCAACCATATAACTAACGTACCTGTGAGTACAGTGGCCACCTACTCATTGTCATGCACCTACCTAGTTTCACAGAGTTAAAAGTACAGAAGCAGGAAACACATAGGAGACTGGGAAATACACACCCTATCACTCATGAGATTTGAAACTCTCCCCAAGGAAGTTAATAGTTTGAAATCTTGGTGCTTACGTCTCCCCATAGGAGTTATAATAAGATTTTATTTAAAAAAAAATTGTAATGTGGGACTGGATAGCATATTCTACTGCTAACTTCCAGGCAGTTCTTTTAAGCTAGTCAGCAGTTGGCCTGAATTAACTTTCGAAGCTCTGTCTTAGCTATGATTTACGAGCTACAGAAATCTCACTGCAGTTGGTGAATCTCAGAGAAAAATTAAAATGCAGGGTTTCTCAACAGGAATGATCAGGAGTTTCAAGCCCGTGGGAGCAGTGTTCTGTGGCTAGCACATAGCCATGTGCAATGGCCAGGTTCCAAGGCTGATGGAGGATTTTGTTTTGCTGCTGGAACCTGGACGTGGGAGGGTAGAAGATTACTGTGGAGAATATGGAGGTACCTCATATTCCTCAGAGGTACCTACAATATCAGGCATTCTGACAAGCCTTTTCTGGATTCTGTTCACTGCTACTTAATTCCACAGTGATTTTAGAAACGTGTTTAGCCTTCCAAAGAGTCTCTTTCCTCTTTTATAAGGGTAGTCAGGGGTGGCAGATATGTCTCAGTGCTTGAATATTTGCCTAACACACACAAGGTACTAGGTTGAATCCCTAGTATCATAAAATTTTTTGTTTTGTGATATTATTGATATGATATCAAAAATTGAACTGTTTAACCAATTAAGTAAAACAAATAGCCATGTATGGTGTCACACACCTTCAATCTAAGCACTCCAAAGGTGGAGGCAGATGGATCTTTGTAAATTTGAGGCTACCCTGGTCTACATAGCAAGTTCCAGGCTAGCCAGGGCTGCACAGTGAGACTCTGTTTCTAAATAAGTAAATGAATAATAAGTAGATGGATTCAGCCTATCTGCCATGCATTATTTAGTAGAGGATTAAAATATTAGCCACTGTCTTTCTAGGAGTAGATTCCTAGCAGATACTGTGCTATTCTAAGTCAAGCATTACTATGGTCTGCAACTTTGCTGACCCAGGAACTCAGTCTGACTATGTCACATAGAATATGTTCAGACTCTGGGGCACAGGCCTTTGTGAACTAAGCCCACAAGAGAATGGTTTATAAATCTAAATGTCCATGGGTTCATATGGCAAGAACTGGCTGGACTTAGTGTGTTGTGTAAGTTAGTCCTAATTCAGAATCAACTTTTTAAAATGTTGTTTAGATTGGCAAGCAGGGTTCTCAACACAGAAATAGTATTTGCCTCAAATGTACCTATCCTGAGATTCCCAAGGACACATAATATGAAATGCTTTGAGTTTAGTCAGTTTCTATTAATTTTATAACACATGTCAAAGCCTTTGGGATTTTTATTGGCCTTCTGAGGTTTCAAGAGGACTTCTAAACTCACCTAAATGTATGTTACAGGATCAGGTGGGGATTAACTTTTGTTAGCCCTCAGCAAAAACAGGATAGTATACATGTGAGTTCTTACATGTGTAAATTGGAGCCCGCCCATTCAAAGCACCCTCAACAAGAATGTATCCTCTGACATCTTTCCTCAGACATTTTGTATGTCACTGTTGTAATGGGTAACATAGGCTTGGCTAATTTGCAAAGGGGAAATTATAAATGCTCTTTCCTATAGTTAAACATAGTGACTCAAGATGACTGTTCCCCTTTCCATGAACACGGTCTGTGACCGGGAAAAACCGGCCACTTTATGTCTTCTTGTGCTGGAAATGAAGCTCCTCCATTTCATGAAAGATTCTGCCACTTGACAGAATCCTATATTCAGCTGCCCTCCTGGCACCAGTCAGAGGCAAGGGGAGCATTTTATGAGAGAGGTTAGGTAAGGTTCTGAACTCCGAGTGGGGCTCTCCGAGCTTGCTCCCTGTGTACTTATCTGCTAAGATATTCATGTGCATG
This sequence comes from Lophiomys imhausi, assembly GCA_907164525.1. Taxonomy (NCBI): domain Eukaryota; kingdom Metazoa; phylum Chordata; class Mammalia; order Rodentia; family Muridae; genus Lophiomys; species Lophiomys imhausi. The sequence continues at coordinate 15,741,392 of CAJQZJ010001896.1, forward strand.
CGGGAAGGAAGGCTTTGATCTAAAAATTGCTTGCACAGTGACTTTTTATCTGGAAACAAGCTTGAATCATAAGGATCCTGTCTGGAGAATAAAAATATTTGTGAAAATAACTATGCGGTTTGGCCAAGTAGGCTGAAGGCTCTCATCATGCAACTGGCGCAATATACTTTAGAGAATAGAGGAGATAACTCACATGCAGGGATTTAATTTCTTGAAGAGAAATTTCCATCTGTCTAAAATGCACTGGGATCATTCGTTTAGTTCTTTTTTATTTGGACTATTTTCCCATTTTCTGATTTATTATTTAATCGGTAAGGAACATCTTAGCTATCAAAATGAAATCTCATTTGATTTTGTATCGAATGACCCATTTATTGAGGTTGTAAGTAAATTTAAGGAAGTTTGGGAAAAATAAACCATTGCTCCATTTCTCCACAGGTAATAGTGATTTATTGAGACGCTAGGCTCTTGGGCATCAGCTGGGTGCTTCTGTGTGCTTCAATAGCTTCCTGTCTATACAGTGTCATTTGAATGATTCAGGGAATCCCCACTTTTAGAGGCATGGTGCTGTAAGACACATGCTGGGGAAGAGAGTCCTTTGTGGAGAAAACACTACTTTTTTCGTAGCATCCACCTATTTAGTTCTCAGCTGGAAAGTGGAGTGTGCCGGGGGAATAAATGCAGTAGCTGATTCCTACCCAAATCCATCTGAGAGAAGGAAGTGTGTCCTTTCTAAACTTTTGACACACAAAAGCACATTGCTTCATAATAGATATTCCACAGAAAAAGCAAAATTCAAACAAACAGCATCATTTTGCTTTAGCCTAAATACAATGCAAGTGAGATTCCAGCTATGCGAATGGTGGGAGGAAAAAGAAGGGCTTTCTTCCTACCCCAGTCCGTGGCTGCTGCCCACGATATGACGAGGCCTGATCCACATCCACGGCTGCTGCTTCCTGGTCTCTGGAATTTGGACTCCAGGCCATGTTTGTTGTTGCTTCTCTTGCTGTGGTGCTGGGGTGGTGGTGGTGAGGGGGTTGAACACAGGGCTGCTCTTGTGCTAGGCAAGCACTTGTCCCCTCAGTCTGACCTTTCCTATGTGTTGGTCTGTATGTGGTGTGTGTGCATATGTGTGTGAGTGCACATGTGTGGGAGTGCCTGTGCACACGAGTGTTCATTCAGAGGCCTGTGGCTTCCTCGGTCTCCACTTTATTCACTGAGGCAGGGTCTCTCAATTGAACCTGGCACTCATGATATGGCTAGCTTTGCTAGCTAGCTTGCTCCAGGGATTGTCTGTCACAGCCTTGCAAGTGCTGAACTTCTGAGCAGGCCTCCACATCCACCCAGCACTTACGTGGGTACTAATGAGCCACACTTTGGTCCTCATGCTTGCTCAGCAAGTGCCTTACCCACTGAGTCATCTCCTCAGCCTCCTCGCCTGTCTGATTTTTATCTTTTATATCTTCATTGCTCCTATTTTATGTGTGTGCGTGTGCATGTGGAGGCTAGACATCAACACCAGGTTTCTTCTTCATTTGCCTCTCCACTTTAGTTTTCAAGATTGAGTCTCCCCACTGAATCTGGAGCTCACCAGTTGGCTAGACTGGCTGGCCAACAACCCCCAGGCACCGTTCTTTCTTCACATCCTCAGAGCTGGCATTCAAGGAACCTCATGCCACCAAACCCAGCATTTTATATAGGGCTAGGGAGACACAAGCTCAGGTTCTCATGCTTGAGTGGCAAGTATTTTAGCAACGATGTCACCTCTTAAGCCCCTTGATTGCTGTTCTGTGAAGAAATATAATGTTCATCATCTAGAAAATATATCTTTGTGTCAATATTTCCAAAGCATGCTCTTGTCTGTCACAAGCTTTATTGTGAAGACAAGTGTTACTACAGTCATTTCTTCTGATTAAGGGATGAATGAGAGCAGTTTCATTTTACCCCAGTGATGGCCAACCAGATGCTCCTGCAGCCTAGTTTGGAGCCATGCAGTTGCAGACATAGGTCCTCATCTTCCCATCACCCTAACCCCTTGACGAAGGCCCTCTCCTGAGTTAGGTTACAGGCTAACATCTTCACTTCTTTGTTATACAGGGACCTTGATCACTGGCCTTTGTGTCTCTCCTGCCCTAAGTACCTTAACAAGCACTCTCTGCCAAGGAAACATTGAATGTTAATTGACCATGTAAACCCTTTCAGAGGAATGTTTAGGCCACTGTTCAAAGGGGAAAGGGTTGACTTTGCTGGAGCCATACAAAGGGGAGGAACCTTGGTCCTATTGGCTACAGTGAAATGAAGAGCCAGGAGGAAGACTGTTTAGAAAATTAGAAGCAGAGAGCATAGGGTTAAAAGCAGTGTAGTGTGGATGGAAATAGATGTGCATCTCTGTCTTTGGAACTGAGCTCATTGAGGTTGTATGTGTATGTCAGGGAATCAAAAGCAATAAGATGTCCAATGTCTTGGACTTTGCTGTCCACTATGGCAGGCAGTTTCCAGATGTTATTTAAACTCCAATGAATTAAAATGAAAAGTCTAATTTATGAGATGTAACAAATACCACATATCAAGAACCAAGTAGCCACTGGGGACTAAGGACCATGCAGAACAGCAGCACAAACGAAACATTTCCGTGTTCTCAGAACATGTCTGGAGCAGCATTGCTCCTCTGTTTGTTCTTGATCCTAGAAGCATTAACTGACCATCATCTTTGTTCTTGGGACTGCACAAAGGAGGGTTTCAAAGCATAAGCTTTGCAACAGTACAGTTCAGGCACTCATAGCATGGTCATGGGCAAGCCACTTATCCACTCTGGACTTTACTTTTATTAGATATAAAATCAAGAGAAATGTATGCAGTTCAGGGAGTTGTTGAAGGATTAAATTAATGTTTGTCTAATATGCTTATTTACATATATACACGTATGTGTGTATAGGCATGTGAATTTATTTTATGCATTCATGTGTGTATACACACAGATATTCATCTGTGAATTTCTGAAAGGATTCACTGATGGCAGAATGTAAAGACTTATCACTTGTTTTGATGTTTACTACAGAGTGATGTTGAAAAACACTGTGGTTCCTACTGCCCTATTTATCATCCAGGGAGAACTGTACACAACCAATCATTAAGCAAATTTGTAATTGTATACTAAACCAGGCATGGGGCACATGACTGGAATTTACTGTTCAGGAGGCTGAGACAGGAGGATAGCCAAGTATTTGAGGCACTCCTAGACTACATGAGTTTTAGCTCAGCCTGAACCACTCAATGAAACTATAATAATAATAATTTAAAAAAACCTAATAATGGTAACCTAGGTCAAGAATTGTAGAGGAAATAAATGGGCTGAAGGAGAAAGTACTAAATGGAAAGCTTCTTGAAGAAGGTGGCATTTACACTGAGACTAGAGGAGAAGAGATGCTAGCCTTACAGAGGGAGGAGGGGTGTGAAGGATCCCAGGCAGAGTGTATTTATTGCACAGGAGGATGTTATAGCCACAATATGGGGAACAGAGTGGAGTAGTTTGCTGAGGTGGAAGGTAATGCTAGAAAGTCCTCACCAGAGAAAGGTGTCTAAAGGTTCCCCCTTGGGCTATGTGAGGCCCGTATTGGAGGAAAAGGGATGAACTCAAAGAACTACACTGCAGGAGAAGGAAGAATTCAGACTCAGTCAGTAGCATGAAAATGGAGAGGAGTGAGCAGTATAGAGCCAAAGAGACTTGCTGGATAGTTGGAGGGGGCATTCAAGTGATACTTGTGTTTGACTTCATGAATGTGCCAGTGGAATTTTCATCTATTGTAATAAGACTTGTATGTAATATTCTTAGTGAAGAAGAGCCCAAATGACCTAAAGGTGAGTAGTCTGCAAGAAGCAGCTATCTAGTGTCTAGATGAAAGGCTGGTGCTGGATGAAGGGGAATGTGGGGATCATTGGTGTCTAGGTGATTGTACATGAATGACATTTCATGAATGACATATTGTAGGATAGGGGACTGGTTTTTGACAGTTGGTCTAAAAGTCAAAGAAAGTGAGAAGGAAACCATGAGAGTAGAAGAAAATGTTGCAAATAAAAACCTTGATAGAGACCTGCTAATATTTGGGATGTGTAACAAAAACCTTACAATCTTAATTAAGCAACAGGAAAAAAAGACTTGAATGGATATTTCTCTAAAGAACATATGCATGGGCTGGAGAGATGGCTCAGCCATTAAAAGCTAGGCTCACAACCAAAAATATAAGAACATATGCTATTCTTTTCTGTGTTACAAAAATGCAAATCAGCCACAAGGAGATGCCATTTCACATTCACTAGCATGCTGTCTTAGTCAGGGTTTCTATTGCTGTGATAAAGCACCATGACCAAAAGCAACTTGAGGAGGAATGGATGCATTTCACTTTATAGTTTATAGTTCATCCTCAGGAACTCAAGACAGAAACCTGGAAGCAGTAACTGAAGCAGAGCCCACAGAGGGACACTGCTTGTTGGCTTGTTCCTCATGGCTTCCTTAGTCTGCTGTTTCACACATCCTAGGACCATCAACCCAGGGGTGGCACCACCCACAGTGTGCTGGGCTCTCCTCCATCAGCTAAGCACAGGCCAATCCGGTGGGCCATTTTCTCAATTGAGATTCACTCCTCCCATAGGACTCTAGCTGTGTCAACGCTAACAAAGACAGCTGGTGTCAAGAATAAATGTTGGCAAAAAAGTGATGACTTCAGAATACTTTTTGATTGCTATAGAAGCATAAAATGAATGTGGTGCTATGAAAAGATGCTGGGGTCTTCTTAATGAGTTAAAAACATTACTTTTTTATTAGCTAACATACTAGTAGATTTCTGTTAAGTCTTATTCATGTGTCTGAAGGCCAAATGTGGTGGTTTGAATGAAAATGACCCCCATAGCCCCATAGAGAGGGACACTACTAGGAGATGTGGCCTTGTTGGAGTAGGTGTGGCTTTGATGGAGGAAGTGTGTCACTGGGGGTGGGCTTTGAGGTTTCAGAAGCTCAGGTCAGCCCCAGTGTCACCTTCTCTTCCTGCTGCCTGCTGATCCAGATGTCGAACTCTCAGCTGTTTCTCTAGCACCATGTCTGCCTGCACACTGCCATCCTTCCTGCCATAATGATAATGAACTAAACCTTTGAACCTGTAAGTCAGTTTCAGTTAAATGTTTTCCATTGCCATGATCACAGTGTCTCTTCACAGTGACAGAAACTAAGCCACTCTCTCCAATCTCCCTATCCCCACTTAACCTTTAACCCTGTGTCACCTGTGTTCTTCTATACCTTTGAATTGAATTTAATTGAATTTTTCTTGAGTTAGAACTTTGTAGATTTACAGACAGCTTTTTCATGCACCTTCATTTTGGTTAAGTCTTCCTTGTCCTAACACCGCATTTCCATACCACTTCTGCCCTCAGTATTGCCTCTCTTTACTTTCCTTTGATCCTTACTGTACTATATATACTTCCTTTCTCGAGGCCTTCAGCCTCAGTGGTTGAATTTTATTTTTCTGTCTTTTACATGTGCTCCTGGTTAAATATACAAAACAAAAGAATTGAAGCTAAGATTCAAATATGAGAGAATATGGTACCTTCAGGATGATGTCAGTCAATACAGTTTTTCCCAGTTCCATTCCATTTGCCAGCACATTCATGATTTTACTATTTAGGGGTGAGTAATATTTCATTTGTATTTTCCTTAGATGTTGAGAGACAACTTGGTTAATTCTATTTCCTAATTACTGTGAATTGAGCCACAGTGAATATGGATGCACGAGTGTCTCTGGTAAACTATAAAGCGATCTCTATCCGGGAGTTATATAGCTGAGTCAGAAGGAGTTCTATGTCTAGGTGGCTTTTGTCTGTTTGTTTGTTTTGCTTTGTTTTGATTTACATTCCCACTAACACTGTAAAAAGATTCTCTTCTCCATCCTCAGCATTTGACATTTGCATTCCTGACCTTGGCCATTCTGACAGCTATGAGATTAAATTTTAAAGTACTTTGAATCTTTACTTCCCTGATAGCTGAGGATGTTCAGCACCTTTTAAAGTATTTTCTAGCCATTTGTAGCTTTTGTTTTGAAAACTTTTTAGTTTTCAATCAAGTTGTTTGTCTTCTTGAAGTTTAGTTTGTAAACTTCTTTGTATATTCTAGACACTAATTCTCTGTCAGACGTACAGTTAGCTAAGCTTTTCTGTAATTTTGTGGCTGCCTCTTCACTCCATTAACAGTTTCTTTTGCTGCGCACAACTTTGTTAATTTCATGAGACCCCATTTGTGGATTGTTGGTCTTACTTCGTATGCTATGAGAGTCCTATTCAGAAAGACCATGCTTGCCCCTGTAAGTTGAAGCTTCTCCCTACTTTATCCTCTGCCAGCTTCAGAGTATCAGGTCTTATGTTGAGGTCTTTGATTGATTTGGAGTTGAGTTTTATGCAGGGTGAGAGCTAAGGATCCAGTGTAATTTTTCTGCATGCTGAAATCCAGTCTTCCAGGCATTATTTGTTGAAGATAGTATATTTTCTCCAATTGTATTTTGGCATCTTTGTCAAAAATCAAGTAATTGTATTTGTGTGGACTAATATCTGGGTTCTCTATTCTATTCTACTGATTTATGTGTCTATTTTTTTGTTTGCTTGTTTGTCTGTCTCTCTTTTTTTGGTTGTTTGTGTGTGTGTGTGTGTTTATCTTAAAAATATTGTATCTCTGTAATATAATTTGAGACCAGTAAAGTGATTCTTCCCACGGTATTCTTTTTGTTCAACATTGTTTTGTCAGTCCTTGGTTTGTTGTTGGTTTTTTTTTTGTGCTGTTACATAAATTTCAAGATTGTATTTCTATGTTTGCGAAAAATGGCTCTAGAATTTTGAGTGGGACTATATTGAATTTTCAGATTGTTTTTAGTAGGCTAGCCATTTTCACAATATTAATTCTTCTAATAAATTGAGCAACCTTTTAGTGTCTTCTTTGGTTTCTTTCTTTAGTGTCTTAAAATTTTCATGGCAGTGGTCTTTTATTTCTTTGGTTATGCTTATTCCTCTGAGCTATTTTTGTTGTTTGTTTGTTTTTTGTTTTTTGTTGTTGCTTTGCTTTGTTTTTTTGGATGGTGTGGCTACTGTGACTGAGATTGTTTCTCTGATATCTGTTTTAGTGTGTTTGTCATTGATACATGGAAAGCCACTGATTTGTGTGTGTTAATTTTGAAAAAAAAATGGGGAGGGGCTACAGAGTTTGAATAGAAGTCCCCCGCATGGGTGTGCAATGCTGCTCCCAAAGGACATAGATTATTAATGAATATCTCAGTGCCAGGCACAGGACAGCTCCCTATGAGTTATTGGTCAGAAAGGCCCCTGAGGCCCCTAAACAGTACAGGATATTGTCATTACTCTTGGCTGCAGATGAGAACTCGGTGATAAGAGCCTATTGCTGAAGACACCACTCACTTTGGATACCAGACATAAAGAAACTAATTTTAAATTAATCAGAAACTATTCACCCTGCTTATTAGTTTACATTGTTCCAGAAGGTGTGATGCAGTGTGCAGGGGGAGAAAAGTCATCAGAGGTCTTACAAGGCTCGGGGCCATTCATGCCACAATCCCAGCCTGCCAGCAAGGATGTGTCCAATGGATGAGTGGCATGATGGGAAAAGGGTTAGCCACCTGCTTTCTAACTGGATATGAGGCATGCTCCATCAGAGGAATTTCATACCTGACACTGTAAACATGGCCAAAAGCCCATGACTGAGAAGGCTATAGGCCCTAGGGGAACATACTATTTTGTTACATGATCATACTGTGAAACTGCCTTCTAAGTATTTGAGTTCATATGTGTGAATTTGTGCTATTCTCGATTTTGATCAGAGAAGCTTCCTTTTGCACTGGCTAGTGTGGTTAATACAGAGACTCATAACTAGTCAAAGTGCCAATTATACATAATTCTGGACACTCAGTTACAAATGGATCATTTATATCAATCATAAACCATCCAAAGCTCTAAAAACTAAGAAGAAGAAGAAGAAGAAGAAGAAGAAGAAGAAGAAGAAGAAGAAGAAGAAGAAAGATAGAAGGTGTAAGCACATGGGGAGAGTAGTAAATCCTTTCTCTGGAATGACCATACATGCAGCAAGTGAAAAGCAGCTGTGGTTGCCTGCACAAGACCTATACAAGATCAAGCCAGTTGAACTTCCAGCATGGTTAGGGGAGGGGCCACTGATATGAGTGCCACATCAGAGGAGCTAACGGCAGTCTATAAGCTACTGCAGGAAGGAGAGTCACTCTTCTTTGAATATAGGGCCACTGGTAAGTTGTTTGTGCTTCCAGTGAATGGCCACACACACACACACACACACACACACACACACACATATAGGCACTGAGTGGACTCATGGGGCTATTAGTTTTTTTTTTTTAAGTAAAAAGAGGACATGAAGTTGGGAAAGAAATGGGAAAGAGAGGAATAGAGGAGGTGGTGTTAGACGGTTATGGTCAGTGCTTACTGTATGAATATATGAAACCTTCAAAGAATAAAAAATATTTGTTTTTAAACATCAAAGCCAGAATATCACACAACCAAGCATTTTCACTCCTGTTTCTACATCCAAAAGAAATGAAAACATTTGTTTGCATCACTGCTTGTACACAAATGTTTATAACAGCAGTTATTCATCACGGCCCAGAGGTAAAAGGACAGGTGCTTGTGTCCATCAGCAGATGCACAGACAGACAGACATATGTTACAGACATACGTGAAATATTAGCCAGCCATAAAAAGGAATGAAGTGCTTCTGAGTGAACCTTGAAAACTTTCTAAGTGAAAAACAGACATACATCACATAAAGTATGAATTTTTAAATAAAATACCTAGAATAGATATATCATTGAGGCAGAAAGACTGGTCTTTGCAAAGGGAAGAAGAGGGTAAATGGAGTTTCTCTGAGGTCATGAAAAATTCAAACTAAAGAATGTCAGGATTGCACAACGTGATGAGCATGAATTGAATTCTACATTCTCATCAGTTTAGCATTATATGAATTCATGTCAGTTAAAATATAAAAACATTATTGGGTATGTATTCCTGGTAATAAATGCATAATAAAGCAATGTATATGTACATGCCCTATTGGGTTTACAGTGTGTTGAAATGCAGCATAAAGGACATGGACAAAAATGAAACAGCTTTGAGTTTAAGTAGAGATACAAGAGAGCAACTGAAATCTCCAGTAAGAAATGGAGCAAATAAGACATGGTGAATAGGAATATCAATCTAATACTGTGCAAACATGAATTTGGATTATTCTAGATCCTGTACAACACATGCAACTATATGAAGTAATTACTAGAATTTGTTTGGAGTTTGCAATATATAAATGCAATATATAAAACAAGATTACAAAATATGGAGAGGGCAGTTATATAGTAGGTGTAAACATTCTCTATTGCACTAGAATTAAATTAGTATGAATTTGAAATTAGATTTAGATAAGCCAAGATATATGTTGCCATCAGAACTACAACCACTTAGAAAATGACTTTTAAATATAGCAAAATATTGAATTGAAACACCAGAGAATGCCAATTCAGTATAAAGCAAGATAGCAAAGAAGGGATGGGATCAATGGTTAACATTATACTGAGGGTGGTGACCTCAGCACAGAAAAGCAAATTTGCAAGTTCTCACATATATACAGATCTTAAATCAAATCTTTAGATTTCTGTGTTTAACTTTGAATATCTATAGAATACAGTAAAGCAGAAAGGGTCCATTGGTGGGTAGGGAGGAAGAAATATATAGAGATGGGGATAGTAGAACCCAGGTGATAAGAAGGAGACAAAGGGAATAAAAGCCCTAGAGGGATGTTTAAGTAGAGAGAGGAATGGGAGGGTAGAGCAGAGGAGAGGTAAGGAGAGAGATAACTAACAATAAGGATATTTGGAAAAAAACATATGGAAACTTAATATTTAAAGCTTCACATATATATGTATGAGTATGTATAAGTATATATATACATATAAAATGGTTAAATTGGAGTTACCCTATACAGAGGGCAGTGCTTCCCTAAGAAGCCACAGGTTGCCAAATAAAAAGCCATATACATGTGTGATATATGTGTGATATCTATATCTATAGATAGATAGATAGATAGATAGATAGATAGACAGATAGATAGATAGATAGATAGATAACCACCAAGTTGGAGGTTTAGGGAGGGAGACAGATCTGGAAGGAGTTAGGGATAGGAACAGGGGTGACTATGATCAAATCATATCACATGAAATTCCCAAAGAATTAATAAAATGTTTTAAATTTTAGAAAACTTTCAAGTACCAGGTGAGGTCAGGGGTGTTTTGAGTAATCCCCAAACAATATAGGCTATTGCCATTGTTCTTGGTTGACCACTGGAACTTGACATTAAGACTCTATTGCTGAAGACACCACAGTGCTTGATCACAGGAGATGGAGAAATAAAGATGGTACTGACCAGGAAGCTTTCTTTCTGCTAGTGAGTTCTCATAATCCTGGAAAATGTCATGCATTGCTTCTGGGACAACTGTTACTCAGCTGTGAACACTTAGAGTTCTGATAACAGCAGTGTGACAAGAAATGTTGATGGGTACAATAGTGGCACAAAAATTATGGCATCAACCAACTTCTTTCTGATCAGGCTTAAGGCCTGCTCTACAGGGGGAAATGCATGCTTAATAATATACATCTGGTCAAGAGCCCATGGTTGGGGAGCTCACGGGCTCCATAGGTAAACTTACTACCATTATTTTTCTACATGGACACTGTAGTGAACTGACATCTGTTCACTACGAATACCCTTAGATTAGTGAAGCTCTCACGTCTTATAGGAGAAGTTTCTTTGTGCACTAAAGAGCTGTTAATGCAGAAACTCACAATCACTAAAAGTGTAGAGAATAATCTGTGGAGTGTTCAGTCACAAGTGGGACACCTGTATCGTACCCATTCCTCCAAAGCTCAGGATCATTTTGGAAAAGGGAGCAGAAGGATTGTAAGGGCAAGAGATTGGGAAGGACTGGAAAGAAACAGTGTTTTCTGGATATGACAAGACCAGAGCATTCACAAACTCACAGCAGCTATGGCTGCCTGTACAAGACCTGCACAAGATCAAGCCAGTCAACATTCTAACATGGAGAGGAAGGGTGTCATGAGTTTTCACCCCTAGATGAGGAGCTGTTGACAGTTGGTGGCTTCTGGGGAAGGAGGAGTCCATTTTCTTCAAGGGTTTGCCCCCATACTATGTTACCATGCACTAGTGTATGGGTATAAACCCATGAGTATATAGGCAGCATAAACTGGACTCAACAACATTTTAAAAAAAGGCTTAAAGTAGAGGGGGAATGAATGGTAGGAATAGAATTTGGAAGAGGTAGAAGTGACGGTAAATAAGATTTTTAAAAAACATTGTAATTATGTATGATATTCTCAGAGACATAATAAAACATATTTTTAAAATCAAAGAAATGAAAACACTATACTATAAAATATCTACTCTTTATAAAGGAAGACAGCAAAAGAGGGATAAATTGCATGAACAACATTTTAAGCACGGAAAGTCAAAACTAAAGTGGCAGAAGTAAACTGAACCTTAATTACAAATAATTACCTGATCCCGTAAAAAGGCAGGCATTATCAGACTGTATTAAAACATGAAACAAGACCCAAGTATACACTGCATGAAGGAGACACACTTTAGATCCAAAGACACAAATAGGCTGAAAGCAACAAGAAGAGAAAAGATAAACCATATGAACAGCATCCCTGAGCAAGCTGGAGAGGTTGCGTTAGTATCAAGCAAAAGGGACTTTGAAATAGGAGCTAGAAAAGGGGGGACCACCCAGGAAGAAGACAGTGGTATCCAGGAGCAGAAAGTGTGGGATGAGACTCTGGAAATTCTCAAATAAGAAGTAGGACAAAGAGGAAACAAAATTTGAAAAAGGAAAATCCATACTACAGCATTTTTTTTCTAGGCCATGGTATAAAATGCACACGTTAGAGCCCTTCAGACCAGCCCCAAGAATGCAGACAGTGAACCTCTCTGCTTGCTCACTGGGCCTGCTGTGTTTGACAGCTGAGGGGATGATAGGCATAAATAGTAACTTCCCAAGCCAGAGGAATAAAAGAGCAGAGTTGACCCTAAAACCTATTTTCTTTTTGTCTCTTTCTGTTTTGCTATCCCTCCCTTCAATCTGTTCCCTGTTCCTACCTCTACTTCCAGCTCTCTTCCTCTCTCATGCTCATAGTTCTTTGTGTTAGTCAAGGTTCTTTAGAGTAACAGAGTCTACAGAATGAATCTCTCTCTCTCTCTCTCTCTCTCTCTATATATATATATATACGTGTATATATACATACATATATATATGTGTATATATATATATATATATATATATATATATATATATATATGGGGATTCTTATAGCCTGTGGTCCAGCTGGCCCAACAATGGCTGCCTATAAATGGAAGGTCTAAGAATCCAGTAGTTATTCAGTCTGAATAACTCTTCAATAATGCCTCTTCAGTGTTTGCTGGAATCCTGAAGAACTAGGCTTTAATGCCAGTGAAGGAATGAACTTGTCACCAAGGTGAGAGCAGGAAGATAAAGAGCAAAAGCTTCCATGCCTTAAATAGACTTCCAAAAGAAGGCATGGCTCAGATTAGAGGCAGTCTTCCCACTCAAAAGATCTAGATTAAAGGGGTGTCTTTTCTGCCTCAAAGACCCAGATTAGAATCGAGTCTTCCCACTTCAAAAGCAAGTGTTGCTCATTTCAAAGTTTTAGTTAATTCCAGATGTAGTCAAGTTGACAACCAAGAATAGCCATCACAGTCTATATCACTATTTTTGGGACCTTGAGGTTGTAGAGGTGCAATCTTCCTGGGATCTTGGTAGAGCACTAAGATTCCAAATCAATAGAAGGATTTCAGGATGTTCTTCAGTTATCTGTTCCTTTGTGGATGACTGGCTAGCTCGCCTAGATTTTAATTTCCTATCTTTCGAATGCAGGGTCACACTCTTAGGGAGATGTAACTGCTAAGGATGAATGAGGAAAACACCCTACTTTTAGGAGTTCATGCATTGGACTGAAGATCACAGCCACCCTATCAAGGACCTTGTAGGACAGGAGAAACCCTAGGGGACTTTTAAGTAGTAATGCCCCTGCAGTAAGAACTGCTTCATAGGTAAAGAGAAGCAATTAGGGAGAGTCTAGATCCTCTAACACATTGTGGTTTAGATGCCAAAGAAGAGCCATTACAAACATAACGATGATATCAGATGTTAGGATCCACTAATGTGTATGAGAAAGGAAACGCACAGCCAATCTCTTGCCACAGAAATGCCCATTATTCCTTATTGCCTGAACGTTTTTAGTATTTGTCAGTGTTGACGCATGATATCAGTGCCCTTGGGTGGCTTTTATTTGGGAAAGCCATCAACAAACAGATCCTCTCATTCTCAGAGGTCCATGAGAATTCAATAGAGATTAGTTGAGTTTATGGCTTATATCCTTCATAATGGTTTCCATGCTTCCCCAGTGGCCTTATCTGCAATAAGAATCTGACCCCAGTGCTAGTCTACCACAGTAGAACCAGATTCCTTTATTTAAGGAGGAGGAGGAAGTAGAGGAGGGGATGAAAAAGCTCTTATATACAGACTTGGTTTTAGTAGTGGTAAATAGCAATTGTTGCAATAGTAAATCATTATCACAATAAATACGAACAGAGCCAGATCTTCCTGGAACATAAGCAGTGATGAGAAAAAGATTAGATAGCTTGGAAAACTGTGGAGCCCTGACATGGGTTAGAGCAGAAGGTCTGGTGCAATTTGCAAAGGAAGAGTGAATGTGACACAGGACAGTGTAAGGAGATTTATTGGTTCCTTCCCACTGTTATATGCGCATGGTGGGGTGAGCTAAACATTTCCTTATCTATAAACTCCAGCATATTATGCTATTGCACTGGGCTTAGGTTTCATTTCACACACCTCATTTCCTTTTTCAGTTCTTAACAATTGGGCGCAGTAAGATTTCTGATGTTTAGTTGAAGGTGACCCTGAGGGCTGTTGGCTACTTTCCTTTTTTATTGCTGTCAATAGAAGAATGAAATTATAGATGCATAAGTCCTGCTTTTCTGCTTATTCGATATAGAGAACTCTCAGATAGCTCGGAGCTCATGAAAGAGATCAAGAGTCACCACTGTTGACAATGCTCTCTGTAGGATGTTATAAGTAAACTATATAGGGCTGCTGAAGTGTACTGAGTGATTATGTGTTCATTCGCATGCGTGTTTATGTGCGTGCATATGTATGTATGAGTACCTATATGTCTGTGGAAGCCAGAGATCAACCACAGGTATAAGTCTTCAGAAACCACTCGCCTTGTTTTGAGACATGAGTCTCACTTGGACCTGTGGCTCACCTATTAAACTAGACTGGATAGTTGGCAAGCTCCAGGACTCTACCTACTCAGCATTGGGATTACAAATGCATGACACCATTCCTGACATTTTAACTATGTTCTGGGAATTGAACTCAGGCCCTCATGCTTATGCTGCAAGTACTTTGCCAAATAAACCATGTCCCTAGTCTCTTCATTCTCTCTGAGTTTGGTGTTTATGATGTGGAAAGTAAGGAGCACCAGGACTTCCTAGAAGCAACTATAAAGGTGGAAGGAGACTAGAAGGAAAATGGAATCTTAATAACTCTCATTGCTACAATTCATCACATCTTTAAATGTTTAAAAAAAACCTTTAGTTTTTAAATTAAATATATATGGTACTATAAAGAAGGAAGATTGGGGCTAGACAGATGCCTTAGTGGTTAAGAGCATTGGCTGCTCTTCCAGAGGACCTGGGTTCAATTCCCAGCGCCCACATGGCAGCTCACAACTGTCTGTAACTCCAATTCCAGGGCTTCTGACACACACGCAGGCAAAACACCAGTGAACATAAGATAAAATTTTTTAAAAAGAAAGAAAATAAACTCACTGACATTTATAGCCAACATTTCATCACCAAAAGTGTTTACTTTGTATATACAATGTATTAATATTATAGTAAAGTATAATGTCCATTCTTATTTTTGAAGACTATGAATCAGCTAAGCATAACACATTTCTCTGAGTGTAAGTGAAGGGTAACAATGCTGAATAAAGAAAACCACTCTTAAAATATATTATTTTTATTAGAACTTAATCTTTTCTTGAAAACTTCTTATTCCATTGTAAAGATTTTATCCCTTAAAACTTCATTCATTGGGGGGGCTGGAGAGATGGCTCCATGGTTATGAGCACTGTCTACTCTGCTCAGAGGCCCTGAGTTCAATTCCCAGCAACCACATGGTGGCTCACAACCATCTCTACTGGAATCTGATGCCTTTTTCTGGCCTGCAGGTGTACAGGCAGATAGAATACTCACATACATAAAATAAATAAATGAATCTTTAAAAACAAAACAAAACAAAACTTCATTCATTGATGAGAGTCCCTGTGTCATTATAACCTGCTGGACTCCATACTACAGCTTTACAGTGGTGATGTTTCTCAGTCACGACATCATTACCTCAAACTGCTCACATCAATGTGCCAATGGGCCCATGTAATGTTGTCTATAACCCCCCAAACCCAAGAAACAACTTATTGCATCTATTCAACAAAAATATCTCCTGTTTTGAGGGATAACCAGAAAAGCATATTATTGGGGATAACCAGAAAAATGCTTTCTCCAGCACTATCTAGTAATTCTTCCCTGTAACCTTACAACACTGTAGTGGTAATTTTATTAATATTTATCAAGGATTAGTATGGTTATTAAGGTGGTGGAGTTATTCCTTAACCCAGTATTTATAAATAAACACACAGAGACCTATTGGAATTTAATATGCCTTAAGCACTGGGACTGGGCAGATCTTAACCCTCTAAGCTAACCTTCTACTTCCCAGCACAAACCTCCATAAATACTTGCACATGTTCCAGTTGGCCTGGTCCCCTGAGCAGGTTGCTCCTGGCCATGTGTGTTTCTCATCCTCCATCTTAACCCATTACATCTCTCCTTCCTCTCTTCTTCACTGCTTCTCCTCTTTTCTCTCCAGTGATCCTCTGCTGCCCCCAAGCCTGAGAACTTTCATTCTGCCTACCTCTCTTTCACCCAGTTCAGGCTGCAGGCATTTTATTCAGCCGATGAGAAACAATTAGCAGACAAAGTTAGCACAGCATCATTTGGCATACATGAGAATGTGTTTGTTTGGGGTGCACCAGATTTTGGGAGGCCAGTAATTAACATTTAAATACATTAGCAGCATAAGATAAACTACAACACAACAGAGGCATTGCAAATATGGTTACTTAAAGAAGGAAGCAGGGGTTTAGGTGTGTGTGAGGGGGTAGTTTACATAAAGGACTTCACCAGGTACCACTCACTGCATGTCAGATTGGGATGAGCATTAAGTGCCTTCTCTGGTCGGTCTCTGTGGATGGGCATTTCCTCCTCAGCACCAATGATCAGATGTTTACAGTACTTATCACTGGTGCTTATAGAAGAGCCATAGGCTTCCTACAAGGAGGTAACACTAATTAGTAAATAACACAGTAATGTCAACTAATCCAGTTGTCATTCCTGGTTTGGAGATCATCCTTGGTATCTCAGAATTATCTCTTCTAAACCAAAAGGAACACAACTCACTGGTATTTATCTCATCTTGGAATATGGACTCCTTTGAGAATCTGCAGAAATAACGCTGTACCTTCTCATCCCTGAAAAAATAAAATCTTCTGTTACCTATTCCCATTCATATCTACTTTTGCCTGTTCGGGTGAGAGAAAACAGACCCAAGAACATGAAATTGCATGCCCTTGTCCCTGTAACTCTGAACCGATTCCTCTTCAAATTATTCATTGCTGCCTTTGACAAGGACTGGATTACAGTTGGGTGTCCCACAGCTATCTGAGGAAATCACATTCAGGCTCTGTGTGGTTTGTCTTTCTTCACCCTTGTAACAATGTCTGTTGAATGTATCTATATGTCAGGCACAAGGCCAGCTCATTCTTTTCTTCTATATCTCCCACTTCAAACTAAAGAATCAAAAAGAAAATTTCCCTATTGGTTTCACTATTAGAAAAGTCCCACAGAATATTGCTTTTTGGTGCCTTCTGTGAGTTGAAGAGCTCTCAAATGGTCCTACCCGTACCTAGAACACTCAATATTTCTCTGGTACTTTTATAATCAAACCCATTTTCCTTCTTAGTACTGAAAGCTCATGCATGCATATGACATTTACAATCATTTTCAACTTGACAGAGTTGTGATCTCCACATGACTTTCCTCAAGACAGACATTGCTATTCTACACTTTTTTTTTCAGTACTATTGGGGAGGGAAGATGAACCAATGGATAATAGTGCTTATTTTTACTAGTATGATGAGAACCTGAGTCAAAATTTCTGGCACTCACAAAAAAGTGGAGTGTGGCTATATATGACTCTAACCCCAGGCCTGAAGTGGGGGCAGGGAGAGCAATGACAAGATGATCACTAGGGTTTGCTAGCCACCAGCCTAGCTCCAGGTTTGATGACAGACCCTGTCTCAAAGTAGTAAGGTAGAGAGAGAGCTATGGGTACATGAAGGCCTCCTTTGCCCTCCACACAAATACAGTGTTCTGTATAAAAGCATGCACGCACGTGCACACACACCCATCCATGCCACAAACACACACAATACAAAACTAAAAAACATCAGTACCACTGCTTAATCAAGTGGCTCCCCTTCAGAAATTATCATAGTTTTATTCATTTTTCAAAGTAGGGATCACTTCTTCCTGTATCCTGTTTTTGATTGCTTACATTAAAGTCCCCATCCACTTTTCTTCTTCCTAATTCTTAAACTCATGAGTCTATGTCCATGTAGGGGTTAGTGGTTAATCCTGTTTCTTTCTTCATGTGCCCACCACTTAGGTACCACCAAGCAGGTTTATGGCTCATTATTGACTCTGCCCCACCTCTTGATGGATCCGTTTAAATGAAACCTGGTTAAAAAGAAAAAGAAAGAAAACTAAATACCATTCTTCAAAAGAGCCCAAATTATCAGAAGTAATTGACTATTAACAGTAAGTCCAGTTGTTCCCACACATGCTGAAAACAGAGTCTATCTTACATATGGATCCTCTAGCTAAGAATACTCCTCTCATTTCTATTTTCTCCCACTGTCAAGAAAACATTGGAAGATTGCCTTTCAGAGTGATAGGACTATAATACTCAGACCAAACCAAGCAGGCTCTTTCTCTAATTGAGCAGTCCAGGAGCCTAAGACAGTATCTTCATCGCACTGCTCAGCCCTAAATGCCTCCTGCTTGTAATTAAGTACTTCAAAGTCTTTCAAACACCCTTTTAGAAATGACTGCCCCAAATACAAAATGATGTCCAATCAGATGTAAATCGTCCCACAGCGGGGAGGGAGAGGCATGGGAAGCAGTCATCAACTTGGACTAATCAGAAAGTCTGGTCCCCTGATGAGGATTTTCATTTTCTCATTTGTCATTCTAGCCACTGAAGTCTCAAGTGGCCAATTTGCTCCCTATTGGTAATCAGCTAGTTATTTTTACTCTCATTCCTCCCTCTGGGACCTTCAGACTACTTGGAGCAATTCATCACCCATTTGGGCCAAATTCTTCTATGACGGGAAGTGAGGGAAGAAAGATATTATTCTGCAAAAGATAAAATCGAGGCACATCTCATCATTTGTGTTCAGTCTTTAAGTAATGACTTCCCCAATGAGGTAAAGTAAAAATAATAACACAACTGGGTAGACGTGGAAAAAAAGAAAGAAAGAGAGAGAGAGAGAGAGAGAGAGAGAGCTCCAAGCACATTATGCAATGGAAATTATCTCTGGCTGTGAAGTTTGTTACTCTGAAATGACTTGTTCTTAAATTGTCTTTTCAACTCCCCAAACAGCGTCATCTTACACTCATTACTTACTTTGCAGGAAGCTGCCTCTATGAAAATTATAAATGCAGAAAGGGGCATATTAAGGCTGCTGTAGGAGACTTTAGTGGTCATCCTAAATCACACTGCCCTACCACCTCGGAAGAAGGTAGCCTTTGCAACAGGACAGTTGTTTGGTCTGAAACAGGACAGTTACTGGGTTAGAGAACACCCCTCCTCCCATTTCCCCCCACCAGGACTTCTCACTTAAGGCATCTCACTTTAGAGAGCCTCTTGCATTTTCCTTCTTCCCTTTAGCAGTTGCTTTCTGTCTCTAACAGGATCATTTCCAAACTTGTTTTTAGGTGTTTCATTTCTCCGAGTTCACCTTGGGAGCCACTCAAAGGTCGACTCTGCCGTTCATTGCAGCTGAGTGTCTGATGACAGTACATTTTCTAATTAGTGGGTGGCTGTGTTGATCTCCTCTCAGATTTCCCTCAGCCAGTCTGAAAAACTACATTTCAAACCCTCAGGGCCGACTGTTCCCCACAGCCAGTGGCTCATATTCCCCAAGTTCAGGCTCAGCCTTGAGAAAGATGTTAGTATGACACAAATTGGCATTTTCTTGGCATTACCTTTGCCCATAACCAGGCCTTTATTCCTTGGAAGGAAGCTAAGAGTTGAATAGTCCTTCCAGCTGTTTCCTTAGAGACTGAATTTGGGCAGCAACATGATCTGAATCTTGGACAGTTTATCTTCCCCCACCAGTTTTCGTTGTCTCGAACTTTTCCTTGTGTCTTTACACTTTATAAATGTTGTCCTGTGTAACTTTACTTTTAGGTGTACGTGTCTCGCAGGAGAATGTAAAGAGAGAGAAAGCACATTCACACACCAGTATCAAGTGTTCTAGCTTTTCATCTGCTAATTCTCTCCACGCATGACTGTTTGTATACTGGGTGATATCACCCAACAGCTGTCTTGGACTAGAAACTGAAATGCCTGTGGATTTCCAGGCTTTTGTCTTACCTACCCAACAATCTGTTTCCTTTCCAAAATACCAGATTAATAAAAGAATGCTTGGATCCCTTTGCTGAGAATAGAACCCTATGGCTTTAAAGAAACTGTTTCACAACTTTCTCGTGGCATGTTTTATTGTAATTGTCTAATTTAGTTTCTAATTGTCAAATTTAATTCTAAATTTGCTTTCAAGAATCATTAACTATGATGTCTTATGGATATGAGCTTTACTATTTAGTGAAAAAGAAAAACAGATTTTTATAAAAGTCTGTTTTCCAAGCTGCCGTTTGGGGAAAGGAAGTGTGTGTGCCGGTGTCTGGAGTGGGAGGGAGGACACTTTATCTGCCCAGTGTCCCCAGGTTTACTTAAATGAGAACCTTTACATCTAGAGTATTGTAGGTTTCTAGATCCCTTAGAGACAATGAACAGAGTTTTCTTGTCCCATTTTATGCAAAAAATAATCAGTTTAATTACTTTAATGAGTATCTTTATTACCCATTCTTACTAAATGACATACTATTACACACATACACACAAATGGTTCATCAGTGAAGGATTTCTGAGATTCTTTCTCTTCCTCCTGGTCTTCTATCCCTTCATCTTAGTCTCAGTCATCATGACAATCCCCATGCTCTACTTCATGCTCCTATTTTTTCATTGTATTTTTATACCCCCAAAATGTTTGTTTATGTGGGAGTGAGACAGTGACCAGTGACTACTTCTCCAGACAGTCATTAGATTACCTGGGGGACATGCAGACATCTCTTGCAGCTCAACACTTTCTTAAAAAATTTATCTAGTTAACCAACACCCAGACTGAGGAAAAGAATTCTGACACTGGAGAGTGCCTGACCTAATCATAATAAACAAAATGGGTACATGGATTTTGCGGTCTCCCTACTCCCCTTTCAGTCATTCATTTTTTACGTTAAAAAGGACAAAACTTGGTAGCAGGGAAGTCGACAGCCTAACTCTGCCAAGACAGGGTAGGTAAGTCCTTCATAATCCCTGCTCTACAACAAATGTCTGTCAGAGAAACAGGACCCAAAGGCTGAAGATTGATGCTGGAATGTATGGAGAGAAAATGGGAACTGTCCAGGCAGTTACTGGTATGTTCTTTCTTAGTTTTGGAAGCTGCAGGCTCTGCACTTCCTATATAACCTAATATATTTATCCCTCTCAGGTCTCTGAGGTGGTTGAAGAATAGACAGATAGAATCTTATAGTTAAATTTTGAACTGTTTAGGAATCAAGAGGGTGTTATAGATCTAAGAAGATACTCTTAAAAGTGTGTTGCAAGATAGTATGAATGTTGAGTCACATATAGACCTTTAAACTCATGGAGTTGGGTAGATAGTAGAATGTTAAAGTCAGGGGCCAAATAGGTATAAACTGAACATTGGGAAGGTATACTGGGCCAATTTAATCTCATAAATGTGGCATAATTATATCTATTGTTTTGTATATTACTTACTGTTATAAGAGAAGGAACCAGCTGTTGGACTGAAAGGGGAAACCTCTGGAGGGAAGAGGGTGGAAGGGCGGGTTGGGAAGGGGGAATAGGGAGGGGTTTGTTACTGAGATGTAACTTGAAGAAAAAAAAAATAAAGTATTTATAAAAAAAAAAACTGTTGGCTGATGAAAGTTTCAGAAAGAGCAATACAAACAAAATGAAATTAAATAACGGAACTGGTCCTTCGTCTCAGATCAGTTGAAAAAACTCATGCCGATGATCTAAGACCCTATCGGAATTTGTGTCTGTCTCTTCTCAGTTGCTACAAGAGCCTTCCTGGGAGACCAATCAGTCCTTCCCAGGGAACCCAGATCTCCCAAACAGTCAAGATCACACTCTTCCAACATGTTTCCTTGCAAAAGCTGTCATACTTTCTACAAAGCCATTTCTTTGGGTTTAAATGAAGTTAAAACAGCCTGTCTCTTCAGGGACTTAAAGTCTAGCTTTCCCTTGGGGTCCTTGCCTTAAAAATGTCAGTGAAGCTCAAACATAACTAGGGAAAGGCTCCCTGGCTGAAGGCCAACCTCTAGTACAATGATTACAACATGAGCTACGCCATAGAAATTATTTTCCCGGTTCTTGTATAGAAGCTGACATACAGGACTGAACTTCCCTGCCTCTCATGTTAAGATTGCCTGTGGACGTCAAACCTTCCTGTTCTGAATGGGTACAAGCTGTGATATTGCCATTCAAGGACTTCCAGTAGCAGCAAAAGGAAAATTACGAACCAACTCCCCTCGGAGAGGAAGTGCCTATTCAAAGAGCCGCTGTTGGCTGTGAGCACAGGCAGTGGCAACCTCCTTCCTACCAGGAATGGCTCAACCTCCAGTACTGTTGCCTCTCCAATCATAGGCTGTTAAGATTGGCATAGCAGGGGATGCTTGGCAAATGCAGTATTTGGCATAGTCTCACTCATCCCTTCAGCACTTGGAGAAAGAATTAGAGACGTGCATTCTCCCCAAAGACAGAATTGAGCTTGTTCATTGATTCTGGTTAATTTATGACAAATGCCTTTAAAAATGGGACACAAGGAGCTTGGAAATCTTCTACACATTCTCATGACAAATGTCTCCAGGATCACTCTCTGCTTTTCCTCACTACTGAAGTGGATTGTAGCCAGGGAAGAAGTAGTACACATTCTGCAGACAAGACAAGCCTTTGCTGGGTCAGCTAATATGTCACTCTCTCATTTTAGATTTAAGACTGAAGAAAGAGTCAAAAGTGTTACCATTTGGTTCCTTTTTTTTTTTTTATTGTCTCCCAAGAACCTCACTTTCTAAGCTCTGATGCTTGCTCTTTGCCCGGGTCACATTTGGTTGGAAAAACCAGAGATTCCCAGAAAGGAAGCCCCTCTAAATGCCTTTCCCTTCACCTTTCCCACAGTCCTTGTTTTTGAGATCAAGACAAGACAGTCTTGATTGTGGTGATGGGGCTGTCTTCCTGCCAAGGGCTCTACCTGGGTATCACTTGAGAAATACTGGACGATGAATTCATCTCTGCACTACTAATTACAAAGAGATTCAACATGGAATCTCTTCCGTGGGAACACTGGTGAAGTTTCAATGTGACCCTTATAGGAATCTCCTTTCAAAACACACGTAACCCTGAGGAAGATAGTGCAATGCCAGATGAAAAACTTAGGGAGGAAAGGCTTTATTTTGGCTCACAGTTTGAGGGCACAGTGAGTTCATCTCGCTGTGGAAGGTGCTGTGGAAGATACTGTGGCAGGAGCTCCATGCATCCATAGTCAGAAGAAAGAGATGAATGCTGCTGCTCAGTCCCCCAGTCTTCCCACACTCAACCTGATCTAAAAGCTTGCTCATAGACATGCCCAGAAGTCTGTCTCCTCTGATTCCACTCTGTCAAATTGGCACTATTAACTGTCACAGGGGGCACTTGAATCATTGGTATTACATTATTACTTTATTCCTTCCTGTAGTTTCCTCTCATTTTTTTAGGCCTTATCTAAAGTCTGACACTGTGCACTGGACTAAGTGGACAGCTTCTAAGAGAGTACATAGTCCCTTCCCTATATTTGCTAGGACACTGGGCCAGCAGATATATCAAAGCGTGATGAGTGTAGAAGTCTTACCAAGAGGGGTTCCAAAGGACTGGGGCAGGACCTTGACTCAGCAACCTGGGTCACCTCATCAGACACTTCCCCAGGAGCAGCCTCTAATGAGGATGGTACTTACTGGGAGGCTTTGGAGTGTACTAAGGCCTCATTCTCATGTCTCTCTTGGGATCTCAGCTGTAGTATCACATCCTAAGGTGGCCACCATCTAATGAAGCTCACATTACACCTTGGGGTAAACTTAAATACAAATTAAGACAGGAATAAAGAGAAAGAGGAACACGCAGACAGAGACAAGAGTAGAAGAGAATCAACAATGTAGACCAAGAAAAAAAAACATATATAGGAATGAGAGAGGGAGGGTGAGAGAGAGAGAGAGAGAGAGAGAGAGAGAGAGAGAGAGAGAGAGAG
>CAJQZJ010001896.1:15775819-15787063 GCA_907164525.1 Lophiomys imhausi
CATGCTGATAATGCTCTTCATGCCCCGAATTAAGAGACAGTATCAGAAACCCCTATATATTTTCTAAATCTAATTTATCTAACCCCTACAATTAGCAGTATCATTTCCCCCAATAAAGAGTCACAGACTAACAGATTGATTAGAAAACAGTGGCCAACTTTTTGTTGCCTCTAACAAACACAGTTCACTATCAAAGACTGTCCCCACCTCAGAGTAAAAAGAGGATGAAAGGAATTCCATGAAACTAAGGAAAAAAAAGCATATGTAACTATTCCAATATCCAACAAAATATACTTCAAACAACAACTATTCAAGAGATACAGAAGGTCACTTCATGCTCATTAAAGAGAAATCCACCAACAAGATGTTACAGTCCTAAATATAAGTGCTCCAAACACAGGTGCAACACCAAATACATAAAAGAAATAAAATAAATACTATTACATCTAAAACCACAGATTATACACAACATATTGATAGTGAGTGATCTCACTACTTTATTCTTACCAATGAAAAGGTCATCTGGGGGGAAAAAACACTAAACAGAGAAATTCTGGAGTTAAATTACACCATAAATCAAATAGATCTAACAGACATGTACGGAAAATTCCACCCAAGCACTAAAGAATACAGGATATTATCATCAGCCCCTGGAACTTTCTCCAAAATTAACCACATATTAGGTATAAAGCAAGTCTTAACAAATATAGGAAAATTGAAATCACATCCTGCGTTCTGTCTGAACACAATGGCATAAAGCTGGAAATCAACAACAATAGCAACTGCAAAGAGTACACAAACCATGGAAACTAAGCAACATACTACCAAATGTTACTAGGGTAAAGAAAGAAATCAAGAAGTAAGTTTAAAGATTCCTAGAACCGAATGAAAGAAAATATAAATGCACATATTATGTGATATATTATTTATATTATAAATATATATTCTTATATATATGGAAATAGGTTTCATCAAGTAAGTGAAAGACATGAAATAAAAGCTTTTAGACAGTGAGTAAAAAAAGAGCCTGAAGATACCAAAAGATGACAGACTTGTGGATTTGTAGAATATTATGAAAATGACCATCCTACCAAAAATAATCTATAGAGTCAATACAATTCTCATCAAAATTTCAATGCATATCTTCACAGAAATTTAAACGCTTATCTTAAATTTCAAGTGGAAACACAAAGTACCAAGGGTAGCCAGACAATCCTTAACAAATAATTGTTGGAGAGATCATCACCTTAGATATCAAATTGTATTTCAGTGATACAGTGTTAAAGTCAACATGGTACTGGCATAAAAACAGATTCATTGATCAATGGAATATAATTGAGGACCCACATAGAAGGATATACACCTAAAGCAACCTGATTTTTGACTAAGAAATCAACAACATGTAATATAGGAAAGACACTATCTTCAACAAATTGCGCTGGTCAAACGGATAGCTCCATATAGACAAAATGAAAACCAGATCTTTATCTCTCATCCTGCACAAAACTCAACTCCAAATGGGACCTCAACCTAAGACTTGATTGATACCTTGAATCTGGTGGTGGAGACTGTAGGGAATCTACTTCAACCATGGGCACAGGAAAAGAATTTTGGAAAAGGACTCTGGTACACAGGCATTAAGACCAACAATTGATAAATGGGACTTCATGAAACTAAAAAAAATCTTCTGTTCAACAAAATAGAACAAGATTTGAGCCAAGAGGTAGCATACAGAATGGGAAACAAGTCCAACAGAGAGAGGAAAGGTGGGCACAGAGTCCCAACCTTACAGAGGAGCTGCAAGCAGTGGGGCAGTCAGTTTTCTTTAATAATATGGCCTTTGGTAGGCTGACCACACACTCAAGACTTATATAGACAGCACAAGTTGGACTTGACGGAGCTTTTTTTAAATTGAGGATAAAAAGCTAAGTGAGTGTGGAATAGTGGGTGGATCTTGGAGGAATTAGGGAAGAGGGATAACTATGATCAAAATATAATGTATGAAATTCTCAAATAATTAATAAGTATTTATAAAAAAATTACATTAAATAGCCATACTACCATGTTCCCCAGTCTTACTAATTTATAGCTTGGGGTGACCCCAGAGCATTTATATCTAACTATCCCTAGGCTGAGGCCTAGAAGCTTCTAGCTTCCTACAATCTAATCTTCTGCAAACCCAGACATTGAAGGCTTCAATTTCTAGCCTCCATCTGCTAACCTAGGCTTAGAATGTTTTCAGTTTCAGAGACTTGCTGCTAAATATTCTTATCCTTTCTAGTTCTTTCTGAACTCTGACTGGCTGGTTTAACTCAGTTGTTCTGCCTCAAACTCCTCTCCAAGATGACTGATTTAAACTGGCTTTTCTCAGCTTCTGACTGAATTATTCTGCTTGGAAAAACTACTTCTGAACTCCATGAACTGAACTGCACCAAACTGTCTGTACTCAACTCTACTGTACTCTACTATTATATTATACTACACTGTATAGTCAATCACCACACTCTCTCTGTACTGCTCTAAAGTAGCTCCTCTTTCCTGTCTGTTCTTGTGAGATTTGGGTATTTCCTATCTCTGACTCAATCTGTCAAATCTTTCTCTGATTCATCACTTTGTCTGCCCCTCAAATAGATATCATTGTTTGAGATTAAAGTTGTGTATTAAAGGTGTGTCTGTATTCCAGTTAGACAGATTAAAGGTGTGCACCAAGGACATGTCTGTATTCCAGCCAGATCAAACAGACCTAGATCTTTGGATGTGATCCCTTGCTAAAGTAGCCATGTTGTAGAATTAAAACTTGTCTACACTTAAGAGTATCTAATGCTGCAATCCTTTAACACAGTTCTTCATGTTAATAATAAATACAGAAACATTATTTTTGTTGCTACTCCTTAACTTTAATTTTGCTACTGTTATGAATCATAATATAAACATCTGTGTTTTCTGGTGGTCTTAAGTGACCCCTGAGAAAGGGCCACATGGCTGGAATACAGACATGTCCTTAGTGCACACCTTTAATCATTTGACCCCTCCCCTGAGGAGTCGTAACCCATAGGTTGAGAATCAGTGTTCTAGAGTCATTCCTATATAACCATCCAGGAATAGGTTACCATATAAAATGTGGAAGGCTCAGTTCATTTTAAGTTTTATTTTCAGATAATCAGTGAAATATATTTGTAATAATATTTTTGTTATTTATCTGAAAATCAAGCCTTTTTTTCCCTGTGGTTTGAGTCTGTCAACCAAAAGTTCATATGTTCTAAACTCGGACCCAAATTCATCTCTTAATGATATTTGGAGATGAGGAGTTTGGGAAATAACTAGAATACAATCAGGCCAATAATGACAACATCAATTGTTTTATAGGAAGAGAAAGGGTTGTCAAGACAGTTATGTGGGTAAAGGTACCTGTGGAGAAGCCTAAAGTGTGATCTGAATTTAAGCCCTGGGACCCATGTCCTGCAGGGGAAAACCAATTCCTTCAAATTGTTTTGTGACCTCCACACACTCACTGTGGCACAGCCTTCCCCAAATAAACATTTTTTTTTTCAATTAAAGAAGAGAGAGAGACCAGAGCTGGCATAGCTCTGTCTCAGCAGAGGATAGCCTGCATGCTTTTCTAGTGAAGCAAGTCGACCCTGGGCACATGCTAAGATGTTGCCAACCCTGTGCTTAGCTTACCAGGCTCCATGATATTCAGCCATTATAAACGGCCATTCTTAGACATTACCTAGACCCAAATCTTTCCAATAACAACTCAAAATGGCCTAACCATGAGTAGCTGCCATCTATGACATTATTATGTAGTGGGAGAAGTGTTTAAAACTATGACACCCATTGGAAGTAGTCTGTAAATTATGGGACCCGTTATCTAGCTTCATAATGACATTGAAGTTCATTATATTTATAGGAACACCCAATATTTCAAGCATATTATCTCCTTTGTTCTTCTCCCCAGCGTCTGAGGGGTAGAGTTGGTATTCCTGGCAGAGGGAGGAATTTAGAATACAGGAAGATGAAGCACTTTAGTTCAATTCACCGTACAGAATAAGGAGGAGTGGGAACGACCCACAAGCTTGGTTCCAAAGCACGTGTTTATCTTCTGACCTGTGGCACTTCCTTCCTTGTAAATACATTCTTGCATTAGAACTTCCAGCATGGTCTGATTTAGTTTTTATTAAATTAAGATCAGCATTCACGTCCAAGGACAACTGGAGTGTTGTTATTAAAAAAAAAAAATCCTCTATGTTGGATTTTTCATCCCTATTTATCTATAAGATAACAAAACCAATAATTCACAAATCCTGAGGAGAGATCAGAAAAACAAGTCCCGCTGTTCTTTTTGCTCTATAACCACAGTAAGCAAGTGCTGTAATTGGTAGCAAATGTTCTGTTTCACCACACTAACCGTAAAGCAAAGGTCGCCACACTAACCGTAAAGTGAAGGTAGCTTTACCTCAGAAGCCTTTAAGACTCACAACTATCAGTTCTCCCATGTTATCACAGCAGCTTAAATTTTCAGTCGCACTCCACAGGGTCATTTGGAAGCCGATTGACTCCTTGTGTTGTGTGTCTCTGGGTTGACACTGATAGACCATCTGCCCATCTTTGAATTTCTTTCAACTTAGAAAAAGAAAGAAAAAGAAAAGAAAAAAGATGTTTATGGAAAATGCTGTGTTTGGAGACGACAAACGGAAAGGGCTTTGAAAGACCAGGCAGGCATCCAAGCTGACCTCAGGTCAAAGTCTTTATGAAAGCTGATGGTCTCCAGCCCACTGGTACAGGACAGTGTGGAAGCAACTGACAATGGGTGGATGCCATGAGAGTTTCCGTCCTTTCTGGAATACCTGTTCTTGGGGCAGAAGGCTGGAGGCAGGGGGATTAAGCGAGAGGCAGCAACCTCATGCCTCTGCACAAGGAACACAAGGATTAGAGGCTCAACACCCATAGTGCATGTAAAATCGGCAAGAACAGAAAGTATTTAAATGTGTGGATTAAAACCATTATTCATTTTATAAAAATAAGCTCTGAGAATGACAAGAAAAGAATGAGAGGATAGAATGTACAAATTGAAGCGGTTCTTCTTGAGTGGCTAGTCAAAATGATTCTCCTTGTAAGCAACAGGATCTCAGCTGAAACCAGTCTAAGTGAAAACAAAGAGAAGGAACACACTGGATCATGTATAGAAGTGACTGTTAGTGCTCCAGACAGGGCTAGAACCAGGTCTTTAAAGTGTCTTTCTTCCCACCCTACTCTTTCTAGAAAACTGGCTTCTACTCCCTTCCCTGTTCTTCAGATTTACTAATCCTGTCTTCCAGAGCCCAGGAGATGAGAACATCTCATAATTAATCTCTCAGTAATTTCAACAGAAGCACCAGGCAAGAGATTTGTCTCCTGGGGCTTTTAGATTCCCTAACTCCACCTTAGGGTAGAATCAGCTCCATGCAGCCCATTTAGATTGAATGGGATTACAGAAGGACCTGGAGAGTTGGCATCCTAAAGTAAGGGAGGCAGGTGAAGCAAAACCATACGCTCTGAACTCTGATTTTTTTATCTTTTTTTGTTGCTGTTAGACTGTCATTTCAGAATAACCTGTAACAAATCTGTATTAATTTTTATTTTGAAAGATATTTTGAAGTAGGGAAGAACCTAGCACCTACAGGATCCTACACTTGAATGCCTATAGCTGCCTTCTAAGCAGCTAACTGGCATCTCACAGCATCAACAGTGGCCACTCTGCCCACATCAGACCCCATTCATGCTTACCTGTGCAGATGAGGAAACAGACAGCACTTTGCCAACTTCACCATCCTATGCCCCCCCCCCTTCATATACTTCCTGTGAGAAATGTGTATGGGGCCTTTTAATTTGGGAGACAAAGGAGGCTGGGTACCATATGCAAATGCCTAGTCAATTAGCTGTTGGCAAGTTAACAGAGCCCTTGAGCACAATTCATGGTCTCCTCTTTCCGTGCTCCTGGATTTCCCAATTTGAATGTATCTTTCTGACATTGATTTCATTGTGCCTGGAATTATTAGGTGTTCAAACATGTCTTTCCTCTTCAATGGGTCATTGTAACTGGCACCTGGGACCTATGAATTACTCCTTCCTAAGGAGCATATAGCAGGTGTGCAATAGCTGTGGTGACAGAGAATTGAGATTGATTCAGGCTCCTGAGTAATGCTTCCATGGAGAATAGATAGCTCTGTTATGATTTTAGCCCAGGGATGGGGCTCTTCCTTCTTTGCTCCTCAACCTGACCTTGTTAGATACTACAGAATCAACATTCTTTGCCATTCACGGATAATGCATTCTTAAAATTGATCCATCACAGCCAGTCTTGTGGCACGAAGCAATATGTTGTAGCTGCATCATGGGAATGCTGGCTCCAGATATTGACAGTCCATGGAGTGTTTGTACTGCCAGGCTTGAGACTATACAGCAGCAAGTGTCTCTACAGAGACACTGGCCCCAGCTCCTTCTAACAGGAAAAGGTCCTATCGAGGATGGGTCTTGCTTCCTGAAGCTATTGCCTTCTGGAACTGAGACTGGAGGGCCTTTGAAGGAAGGGTTGGCATGCAGCTTGTGAGGACTGGATTCAGTTTGTGACATAGCTTGATATCTTTGGAAGTAATGTTAAAGAAGTGAGCCCTCTTGGCCTGGTCTCCCAGAAACACTTCAGGGTATTTCCTACTGGAGGCTGCTCAGAGACCCAGGCTCGTGGAACAGTGAGTTGCTCAGTAACTGTGATTTGCTGGTTTGGGAAGCTGCTTCCTTAGGGGGGAAAAAAAGAAAATTGAAAAGAATGTATTAAATTTCCACTTCTATTAAAGACACAGATCATAATGATGGAGTACACTAGTCATCAACCCCAGTTCTGGGGAGGACAGGACTGGTGAATCCCTTGGAAACCGTATCCAGTCGGCCTCCGTACAGAGACCCTGTCTGAAAAAGAACATGGATGGCACCTGAGGAATGACATCTGAGGTTGGCTTCTACATGCACACATGTACACCTGCACATGCGCACACACACATACATAAACACACACACAGACACACACGCACGTGCACACACCAAGAACTTCTGACTGCCACCTTTCTTGACTAACTTTTCTAATCACAGCCTGCCTTTTATCATATTTCATACCTTCTTCTGTTCCTGAACTGTTCCAGTTCTGCTCTCATCATGGGGTCTTTGCACTCACTGTCCTCCTCCCGAGATGCCCTTTCTCCTGTTCCCTCCTATCAAAGTGGGGTCAGCTACTCATTATCCCTTTTAAGGCCTTCACAATGCTTACCACTATCTGCAGTGGCATTTCTCTACAGAGATGATATTATTGAATGTAGCTTTGGTAAGGGAGGGTCCTCACAGCCTGTATGCTTACATCTATCTTCCTTCCTAAGTGACATCCTGTGCTCATCATCCCCAGGGCTCAGTTAGGATGCTATCCTCTGCCCATGGCTGTGGAAAAATGAGCCTGCTGTTTTACAGACAGACACAGTTAGAACCTGACAATGTTTGGAATTTTGAAGCCTTTTTCTTGTGGCAGTACCCTACACATTATGATTTTCCAGGGCTATTTCTGCTGAGCCTGAAATTTATGTGCTTGGTATTTGGTGGCATTTATGGGAATTCCTTTCGGAGTTTTACCAGCTATAGAATAATATTGTCTCTGTGTGTCAAGCTAAATCAGAGCTTTTTAGAATTCATGAAACTGCTGGGATGCACTGGGTATTCTGTTTTCCAATTTCTATTTCTCAAATACTACTTCTACCAGGCATTGCTGCAATTCCTGCCTGAAATAGAGAAAGATGGAGGGGACAGCATGCCCCACACACTATTACGTCATGGGTGTTTCCCATCAACATTGCCAGTTCTCTGGCACAGTGACTCAAAGGCACCATGGCAAGCACCAGCTGTGGCCATCACTCTGAGGTCATTCTCTTGGCATTGTGTTAGGTAAGTTGGAAAGACCATCGAGTTGTTCCTGTCCCCAGAAGAATGAACTCCATTTACTATGGCTCCCAAGCACTAATGGGTAAGTAACCAACTCCTTGATCCTTAGACAAGACATCTGTGTAGCACCTTCTTCAAAGCTGTGCCAAGTACTGGTCACCCAAAAATTTACATGAGCTCCTTCCTGCAGCCCGACTTCCCATCTCTCCTGCTAATACTTCTCATACATTCACCTTCTAAATAAAACTGCTTGCATTAAATCGTTATCTCCAGATCTGCTTTGGGTGCAGTCTAATCTAAGACAGCATTCTACAGCTAAACATGCAAAATAAACTTAGATAGATGTGCTTGCTGCTCCACTCCCCGCCCCCAGCCCTCCCTTCCATGACCTTTGGCTTCTCTAATGGGCTAGTATGCATTGTGAAATTCCAAGGCAAGGCTTGTGGCAGCATTTCCTTTAACTGTGGAATTTGAAGGGATAT
This sequence comes from Lophiomys imhausi, assembly GCA_907164525.1. Classification (NCBI taxonomy): domain Eukaryota; kingdom Metazoa; phylum Chordata; class Mammalia; order Rodentia; family Muridae; genus Lophiomys; species Lophiomys imhausi. The sequence continues at coordinate 15,784,261 of CAJQZJ010001896.1, forward strand.
TATTAATCTTTCTAAAAGAAGTATGTGTAATTGGTGTACCTTAGAACAACACAATTTAGCAATCACTTATCCCAGCCAAGGAAAATTCAGAAGTATGCAGTATCTGGAATCCCAGAACTCAGGAAGCTGGGGCAAAAGGATCATAAATTCAAGGCCAGCTTGGGCTAATAATGAGATATTATCATAATAAAATGATGATGATGATGAGGATGATGATGATGATGATGATGATGATGATAAACAACCATTTATCCCATTCCTACATTCTTTATTTGGTGACAGTCCCCTGAGCTTGAAATTTCATGTTGTTGCAATTGGAATGCAGGAGCAATCTGCCTATTCTCGGCAAAAGTGGGTTTGAGTAGGCTAAAACTTTTGTTTCAGAAGTCACTCAAGATGGAAGAATCTTCCAGAGTTTCCCTCTTTCCAAGCAAGTCTCATAGTGTAGTTGAAAGGTTGCTTTGATCTTCATCTTTGTCACACTGAACACCACAGAATTGGAAAGGAGCTGATAGGAGCTGGCATGTGGATGGTTAAAACACTGAAAATGGTATGACACTCACTGGCCAACCCTTTCCACCATGGAATGTGAAACAGAGAGATGCAGGGCCTCGTGGAGTCTCAGGCAAGGACAGAAAGGCAAATAGAGAATGGGGTTGCAAAAATAATCAATCTCCACTCCGAGAAGCTCTAAATAAGTGAACTTTGTCAAGAGAGCACATGTCAAGAACACTAGTCATGAAGCAGGGACATTTAATGGGAGATTTGGAGGGTGAGGAGGGATGACTGTTGGAAGGAGCCCGAAGCCTGAGAGTAGGAAGAAGCAAGACATTAGGGGACCACTTTCCAATGTCTTAAGAAGAGAAGGATGCAGCAGAGAAGATGAGCTTGGGCCAGATCAAGTTCATGTACTTGCTTTGTGAACTCAGCTTCCCTAGTGATCCTGCTCTGTAAAAGGGGGAAGGGGTTGTAACAGCTGGGTGGAGTTTGTAAGGTTTACTCAAAATTAACATCTGTAAAGGACTGAACAAATATCTTGCTATGAAGCAGGACCCTAGTAAATGTGGTCACTTTAATTCACATATTGCTCACTGCCAGTTCACTTTCTTCAGGGGAGAACCAAGATTCAAAGTTGGGTCTTCCTGGTGGGTCCTTCCCTATTAAGAGAACTGATATATGTTCTGGGTTGACTTTATTGATTGCCTCTCATAAGGATTCTGTGAATTATTAAGTGATGTCTGTGTATAAAGACTTTGAAAATATCTAGAAATTAAACATACAAGAAAAAATGGCTACAATGTTTTAGTAAGAAAATGCATTCTATAGAATTGTACTCATCATTATGATGATTTTATTTTATTTTTTGAAATAGAATAGTTTTTTTTAATTAAAGTGGTAAAAATGTTATTACTACATAACAGAATTTGGGTGACTTAATGTCATATTTATAACTCTTCCCCAAAAGGTGAAAAACCTGCTATTCTAGTTGTTCTTCCTGGCCCAATTCCTTGGAGTTACTCATTTCCCTGGTTCTGGAAAAGAAAACCATGCATATACCTAGGACTCACCTCCTACCAGGAATTGACTTAAAAGACTATGAATCAAACTTGAGAAAGAGTCCAGCCAGTATTGACACTCCCCTTTAGAAAGGAAGGAGTACTTCCTGCTTCTAGGGAACTCAATATGAAGTATAGGAGTGATCCACTTCTTTCCTGGCAAGCACCTCACTGCTCAAAACATCTGTGGATGCATTGTCTGACAGCGACCTCAGGTCCTCGGGTGTGTATGTGAGCAAAAGGACACCTCCACACACTCACATGTTCATGCACACACACACAGACACATAGATACACACACACACACACACACACATACACAGACACAAGCAGACACACACACACACACACACACACACATGCTCGCACACCAGCTATATGAGCTTCATTTCTTTACCTTGATTCAAAGACTTAAGGGATTTTTTTCTGAATAAATTAGAACCAGAACCAGGCTTGGGTAACACCTTGGAGTTATTAGGGAAATCATTTATGTACATTGATTTTTGACCCAGAGAAAAAGCATTTGCACTAAGGTCCTTATTACCCTTTCTTAAGATAGTAGCCGCAAACATAGCACCAGGCTGTGAGGTCAAGCCCATCAAAAGTTACATGACCCCTTCAGTATTTTAACATTCCACTTTAAGCATCCATGCCCCACCTCCGTGTGCGTGTGTGTGTGTGTGTGTGTTCATGTGTGTGAATGTAGAAATGCACCACAAAGTATAGAGGGAGATCAGAGGACAACCTCAGATATGAGTCCTCAACCTTCCACCTTGCTTGAAACAGGGTCATTGTCATTGTCTAGGCTGACCTAGCTGGCTCACAGGCTTCTGGGCACTCTCTCATTTAGCCACCCATGTCACCATGAGTGTTTTGGGGTTGCAGAGATGTGTTGCTGTGCCCAGATTCACGTGGATTCTTGTGATCTGACTTCAGTCCCTTATGTTTGCATGGCAAATGTGCTGGACCCACTAACTAGTCCTTTGAGCCCCACCCATTTGTCTCTTTGATGGTTTTTGTTTGGTTGGCTTTGGTTTTACTATACAGATACATCATCAGACCACAGTGTGTCTCAGACTGATAAATTCCATGAGCTGGAAAGTGTTTGGTGAGGAAACTGTTGTGGTATTGAGTCAGAATGCTGATGCCGCACGAAGAACTTTTATGTGGGCTAGGATGCTCCAGCCAGAAAGAAAGAAGGAAAGAAAGAAAGAAAGAAAGAAAGAAAGAAAGAAAGAAAGAAAGAA
>CAJQZJ010001896.1:15787073-15808204 GCA_907164525.1 Lophiomys imhausi
AGAAAGAAAGAAAGAAAGAAAGAAAGAAAGAAAGAAAGAAAGAAAGAGAAAGAAGGAAGGAAGGAAGGAAGGAAGGAAGGAAGGAAGGAAGGAAGGAAGGAAGGAAGGAAGGAAAGAAAACAGAACAGAAACAAAAACAAAAACAAAACAGAACCGTCTCTTGCCAGATTCACTCCTCCCTCTCCTCAGAAAACCTGCAACTTGGGTTGCCCAGTTTTTATTTCCCAGTGGGTACTTTCCGTAGCATCCAGAGCATCTCAGAGGTCCATCATTTATCATGTCTACTGTGTTTCAAATGTTGCGAAGGCATGATTTAGAGGAGGAATTAACCACTTTCTAGTAGGCAGACTCTTGGCAAACATTTCCGAGGTAAAGCAGGATTTATGTGAAGCTTAAGATAGAGGATGTGGGCTCCAGATGGTACTTGTGTGAGCACAGACTTTTAAGTAAAACAGGGTTGACCTTGGAGTGTAAGGAACACATTTTTGCAAATTATTAGACTATCCGTCACTTGAGGACATTTGAATAATGCCTTCCATAGGAAATTGGAGGAAGTTACATGCCTGTTTTTGAAGGTCTCATTTCTGAAAGAATACATGCTCATGAGGTGTTTCATTGATTTCAGAGGGCAGACCCTAAGGGTATCCAAAAGGTGTGCTGAAATCCTCAGAACTTCAGTTCCTTTCAACATCCATGATCAATCACTGCATTAAAACAATAAATAAATAGAAGAATATTTCCAGGTGTTGGTGCAGAAGGATATCTACAATACTCAGCTCAGTGCTCAGCCTCAGCCTAGAACTCTGATGTTCTCAGACTTGCTGGTATTCTATTTGGAAGAGGCAGTCTTGAGAGAGAGAGAGGTAAAAGGTACATTCTAAGGACTTTAAATTAGCAGCCACTTCTCTTCAGGTCTGGGTTTTTTTATTCAAAAGCATCATCTTTCCTGTGTTCCTTCTGGGATACTTCCTTCTTCATTTTCTTCCTTGATTTTTTTTTTAATACTGTTCAATATTGTCTCTGGCAAATCCCATTCACCCAGGCTGGATATCACTTGATTCTCTAGATGACAGTCCCATTGTGATTATGTGATCATGTTATTGCTGTCTCTTTACTATGCTGTGAGTACTCTGTTAGTTAATCATCTCTGTACCTCACTGTTACACAGGATAGAACTTGAAGCAGCTTTAGTGGAATGAATTGGAAAATGAAGGAGATTTGTCTAAGATGCTAATGTTGTTCTCATTCATGTGTGTGTGTGTGTGTGTGTGTGTGTGTGTGTGTGTGATGTACTCAAAGAACAATGAGATTTAGTTAATGATTATCTATCTGAAATGAAATTCAAACAGCATCTGCATAGTTCTTAAAAGTCAATATTGGGAAGTGGTACAGTAATATTAATATAGATGTACCATGAAATTACAAGTATATTTTATGAATCTTTTTCTCTTAATTTTTATGTTTATTCATTATTATGGGTGGGGACACATACATTCCTCAGCCACGAATGTGGAGCTCAGAGAACAACTTTGAACTATATTTTCTCCTTCCTGGGACCAAGCTAAGGTTGCCAGGCTTCAAGGCTGTTATACCCACTGAGTCATCTTGCTAACCCCTTATGTGAAATTTTTATGAACAGTCATTGTAGTGGATAAAAGTGTAGTTTTGTGGGTCAGAATAGTTGGATTGGTTCCTGTGACTTCATCATCACTGTAAACTGGAGATATCTTTATCTCATGGAAATTATTACTTTGGTTAAATCACTGTAAGTAAACTGCCTATCTTAGCACATGGAACAGAGTCAGGGCTCAACAAATATTAACTTTTTTCTTCTTTTTTTTTTTTGTTTGTTTGTTTGGTTTGGTTTTTCAAGGCAGAGATTCTCTGGGTAGCTTTGACTATCCAGGAACTCACTCTGTAGATCAGGCTGGCCTCAAACTCAGAGATCTACTTCTGCCTTCCAGGTGCTGGGATTACAGGCCCGTGCTGCCACAACCCTATGTAATATTAGCCTTTTTTATTATCAAGTAATAATCTCTGTGACATTTGGAAGTCAAGTGAGTTTTTAAATGAAAATACGTAGCTTTGTTCGACTCAACAAAATTTCTCACTGGCGCTCACTGGGTTGGGTAGCATGCTGTGTGCAAGATGCTGAACTTAAGATGATGCATTTTCTTCTCATTGAAGCCTCAAAATATATCATGAAAACCAAAACAGAAGCACGCAATTAAAATATGTTGTCTGTGCACTATCTGTAGAGCAATAAACAATGTGCTGTGACAGACATGTCAAACAGATATCTTGTTAATTATTGTTGAGACTGGCTGCTTTGGAATGCTGTTGAGAAGAGAGTTGTGATCAATTAATAATTTTAGCTGTATATAAAAGTCAGGAAACTTAAGGGGCCTAGTACCATGTACAGATCTATTGAGAAAAGGACAACAGGAAAGACATCCAAGAGAAATAGGTGTTTCCACCCTATGGTAGTTCATATTCTTGGGGTGAATCAAAGAATGGTAAAGAGATAAAGTAAGGCACCATGAAGTTAATCTGAGCAGATTCATGGGTTAGAAAGCTCCAAACCAGAAGTGAATCAGTTCCTAGAAGGGAAGGTAAAGTGAATCTTTAGCAGGACAAACACAGAAGTAAAATGTAGATAATCTTTGGGTATAGTCACATAGTTGTAATTGGCCTGCCTCTTTGGGAAGCCCCTAGTTACATAATTGTGAGTTTGTTTGTTGCTTCTGATTGGTTGAGCCTAAGTTCTGTTTCTGTTTTTCTTATAAGCGTTTATAAGAAATAGATCAAACTAAGTTTTACTTATTCTTGCATAAGTAAGCAAGGTTCTGGCCAAGAGTGTAGCTCCATGGCAGCATTCATGTTTAGCTTAGATCAAAGCCCTAGGTTCGATCCAACAAAGGCAATAGAGCCAACAACAAAAGTAAGCAAGTTTGAGCCTAACATGCTTTGTCTACTCAGAGTGTCTTCAGGCCTTGTTTACACTTGAATTGACTTCAACAGGGATTATATTAAAAGCAGTCCTAGGTTTGTTTCTCTGTTTTTTTGCTTGTTTGTTTGTTTTGTTGTTGTTGTTGATTTTGCTTGCTTGCTTGCTTGAGCCAGCTAACTACAGCTAGGTAGACCCTGCTATGTCACCCGTATACATCTTGAATTTATGGAGCTCAAGAAAATTCTCCTACATCAGTCTTCTGGATATACAGGAGGGTCCCACCATGCTCATCTGTGGATTTAAATTGGTCCATGCTGCCTTTGCTCTGAACAAGTTACTAAGTATTTCTGAACCTCATTGGTCACCATGGTAACATGGAGACACTTACTGGGTGGATTACATGCAAATACTTGGCAATGGGCTTGGCTTTCAAAAGGTGCTTAACAAATGACATTAATCATTGCAACAATGATCAAGGATATCCTAAACAACTTTGGAATCATGATGTTGCTACTTTATTTTCTGCTCACTAGAATCAAAGACTCAATCCCATTTGAAATTCAGGGAAATGGCTCAATTTTTATCTCATCAAAACCACAAGTCCCTCTTTTGTCATTGTCCTCAGTAGCTCCAAGAATTTGAAGACACTATTGCTTAGGACACCACACATGTTGGAAGGAGAACGGAGATGGAACTGACCTGGAAAGCTCTCCCCTGAGGAATATCAAAAGGAGCTATGTCAACATCTGAGGGAGAAAAGCATTACCCAGCTGTGACACCCACAAAACCTAATGACCAGAACGACAGCAAGATATTGCAAAACATGTGATAGTGGCACTTATATACCAGGGTAACAACAGTCATCTGATTGGACATAAGGGCTGCTCAGTAGGATGGAATTCCTGCCTAGTACTGTAAATCTAGTCACTACTCTTGACTGGTAAGGCTATGAACCCTAGAGGAGAACCACTACTACCCCTTTTTAAGACACTACTATTTATAATTCTATTCTAAAAATGTATACCCAGAGATTAGTGTAGCATCAAAGAGGTGTAGCAGACAGAAAACATTACAAGAAGATACAACTGATCAAAATACATGAGAAGAACTGACCATAATAAGAGTATTAAATTTATTTCACTCAGGTTATAAGAGTTGTAGAAAGTTGAACTTCAAATATCTAACACTCTTATTCCTAGCAAGTTTTCTACCACATGACCATTCCTCTTAAACATGATAGGCAAGAGAAACAATCCATATATTTGGCATTCTTATCAATCAGTTTGAAATAATTCAAGAAAGCCTTGTGTTACATAGCTTTATAATTAGCTTCCAACTTAGAATGGTCTAACTCCTTTTCAGCTTTATGATGGTGTCAAAGCTACACACATTCAGTGAAAACCTCATTTTGAGTTGCTCCTTTTCATCACTTCCAGGACTGTAGTTCTTGTCTGTAACTCTGAGCAATGACAGTGAGTTACAGCTCCCAGGAAGCCACATGACATAACCTGAGATTTTGGGTATTGCGTTTTTGTCTCCCATAATTTCTAAAAGATGCCCAGCTGCATGTACATGAGCGATTTAACTTTATTATAAAGTAGGTTTTGTGTTGGATGATGCTGGCAAATAACCAGGACACAGCTTATTTAAGATACAGATATAGAGATAGACTAATCAATATATCAATATAAATCAATTAAGATATAGACTAATCAATAATGTTTGGTAGTTTAGAAGTAGTAAATGCATTTTCACCCTATGGAGTGTGCAGCTTCTGATGGGCTTACCGGAAGGTGTAATCGCATTGTAAATCAGGAGTATCTATCTGTCATATATAGACCCTGAGCCCACACCACACACATGATTCTAGAAAGGTTTAAGATGGCTAAATCTTAGACACTTGGACATGATTCTTCAACATACTTTTATTGTCTTCTAAAACTTATTTACAATGGCTGTGGAGATAGCTCAGTGTGTGAAGTGCTTGCCCCTCAAGCCGGAAGGCCTGAGTCTAACCCCCACCCAGGTGTGGTGACACATGGTACTTGTAATCCTGGTATTAAGGATGCAAAAACAAGCAAGTTCTTGGGGCTCCTGACAGACAGCCCATCTTTTTTTTTATTTTATTAAATACTTTATTTTTTTTTCTTCAAGTTAGATCTCAGTCACAAACCCTTCCCTATTCCCCCTTCCTGTCCCACCCTTCCACCCTCTTCCCCCCAACAGCTTCCCCTTTCAGTCCAACAAATGGTTCCTTCTCTAATAACAGTAAATACTATACAAAACAACAGAAATAAATATGCCACATTTATGAGAGTTAAATGGCCCAGTATACCTTCCCAATGTCCAGTTCATACATATTTGGCCCCTGACTTTAACATTCTACCATCTAACCATCTCCATGAATTTAAAGTTCTATAACTTACTTAGCTTTCATACTAACTTGCATCACTATTATAACCATCTTCTTAGAACTAGAACGCCCTCTTGATTCCTAAACAACTCAAGATTTAACTATGAGACTCTAGCTGTCTATTCTTCAACCACCTCAGAGACCTGAGAGGGATAAATATATCTGATTATATAGGAAGTGCAGGGCCTGCAGCTTCCAAAACTAAGAAATGACAAACCAGTGACTGCCTGGACAGTTCTCCTTTTCTCTCCACACATTCCAGCATCAGTCTTCAGCCTTTTGGTCCTGTTTCTCTGACAGATATTGATTGTAGAGCAGGAATTATGAAGGACTTACCTAACCTGTCTTGGCAGAGCTAGGCTGTCGACTTCCCTGCTACCAAGTTTTGTCCTTTTTGGACAGTAGTCTGTCTGCAGTTGAAGCAAGGAGTTTTTTCATGCCAAGAGATAGACTTGCCAATAATTCAACCATCTCACACTGGAGATTCTTCGATGCTTATCTTCTACTTGGAATAGAATAGGGGGTGCTGTCAGGAGATGATATGTCTTGATATCAAAAAAAATCTTAATTTAAGACAACATCTTTGAATGCCATATTCTTCAGATCTCTTGAGGTTTTTGAAGATGCCCTATCCATCTCTTGTATTTAGATAAGCAAATGTTGCTTGTCTCTTAACAACTTGATTACTGAGTAGTTTAGAGAATATCTGTGATAGACTGTCATAGTAGCTAACAAAGTGACATGTTTGCATTACTAGGAGTTTGTTTTTCTTAACTATCCTAAACAGTTTTAGACGATTGGTATCAAGAGGCCAGAGCTTCACATTTTATTTTTAAGTATCTCTAGGTATGATACCATTAGGAAGTGTTACCTTTAATTTTGTATCAATATACAAAGATCTATTCAATTGTGGCTAAATATACTCTTAATTTTGTATCAATATACAAAGATCAATGCCTATGTAGCCAAATACAATCTTAATATTACGTCCATATGCAGGGGTCAATACCATTGTGGCCAACTATAATCTTAATTTTGTATCAATATACAAAGAACAATACCGATGTAGTCCAATATGATCTTATTTTTGCACAATAAACAATGGTCAATACCACTTTAGCCAAATATACTACTAATTTTGTATCAATATACAAAGGTATAAGGGCATATTCAATAATCTGTCCCTTCTTCTTGGTCCTTCCTGTGCTATGTCTATGTCTCATTTTTCTCAAGTCCATGCATTCCTACATAGGAGAGGAAGAAGGATACAGAAAATTGAAAGTAGGAAGTCCCTGGGTCTAACCTCCAAAACCCATTAAACAGGACCATTTAACAGCTTGTAATCTCTTCCCCTAAATAACAGAGTATTCAGTTATCCTTCAAATAACCAAAAAGGGGGGGCGGAGAAACACCCTCTCCACCCTCTGGGCATGAGACGTCGCTCTCTTAAAATGACTTCCTGCTGATTTGGGTCGTAGTAAAGCTGTTTGGGGCCCGAACCAAAAAGGAAAAATGGTTAAAAATGTTAGTACAATCCTTTTATGTTCAGTCCTCCTGTTCTCAGCTGTTTAGATGTCCTAAGGAGTTTGTAGGCAGAAGCTGATCTTGCAGGCTTTACTGAGGTTCTGGCTGGGGCCTTGTGTAGAGCTGAATGGTCTTAGCGATATTGAATTGCTGTGGTTGTAGGCTTTTGATGGAGACAGCTATTGAGGGAGTCTATCAGGCTGAATCAACTGGGTCACTCGTCTTCTTTGGTGTCTGATTCTGTTTTTTGCTGAGGTTTCCGTTGTCCAGTTGTCCCTGTTCCTTGAATGGATGCTTTGATTCTCCTGGAAAGATAAGAACAGAGCCCTGCCCTAATCCTAACTCTGGGACAATTGCCCTCTTTTTTTTGGTGGGGGGGGGGCTAGGTAATATTTCTCCTGAAGCAAATTTGTTTTTTTTTTTTGACAATATATAAAGTGTTATCTTTCAATCTGGGTTAAAGAAGAAATTATTTTGTTATTTTGGAGCTAAACCAGCTTTAGTGTATATATTTTGAGATCTCAAAGGACAATTTGTTTGTATTGAGTAGACCTTTTGTAAGTAGCTTTTAAACTTAGGTCCTTCCAAATCCTATGTGTGTGTCTCTGCATTCTAATTATTGGGATCAGAGACCTGTGGTTCCCATCTGAAGGCATTAAAGATGTGTTCCACCACTCCTGGATCGAAGTTTTTCTCTATTTAGAGTTTGTTTTGTATCAGGCTGACCTTGAGCTCTGAGATCTGCTTGTTTCTGTCTCTAGTGTGTTGGGATTAAGGGTGTACTCTTCTTGAATGATGGGATTAAGGGTGTGCACCCTCACCACCCTGTTCCATGTAACTCAAGAATTTATAAGACCACTAACTCTATGGTGCTCCTCCCGTCTCTGCTGAAGTTAAAGGCATGGGTTAACACCACAATTCTCATGTATTTTACCTTAGCTCTATGTTTTTTCGACACTTGGAGGTTTATAAAACCAGGTTGAACGGCTGTATCCTTTATTTTATTTACAGTGTTTTAGCATTGTTACCTGCTTTTTTTTAGATTAATAAATTTATTTGTTTGTTGCTTCAGGTTACATCCTTATCATATTGTCCTCTTTTCCCGCTTCCCAGCCCCACCCTCCCATGCTCTACCCCCTGACCCTTCCATCTTGTTCCTCTGGGGTGGAGTGTCCCTGCATAACAGTCTCTCACCACAGATCAGGAGTCATATGAGGGCCAAGAGCCTGTTCATTCACGGGGGCCTACGAGGCAGTACTGCCAGTGAAAGGTGTCTCCTTGCTACTGGGGGAATACTAAAAAAAGACCAACAAACACACAAACCCACAAAAACAAAGAATAACAACAAAAAAGAGAGGAAAAAGAAAAGGGAAAAGGAAAAAGAAAAAGAAAAAAGGAAAAGGAAAAAGAAAAAGAAAAAAAAGTTTATGTTCATGTTCCTTTTGGTGTGTTGGTTGTAGTACAGATATCCTGCACGATATAGCTAAAATCCTACTATAAGACTTTAAGTGAATAGATGCCATGTGCATCCTTCTGAGTCTGGGTTAGCTCACTCAGGATGAGCTTCTCTAGATCCATCCATTTGGTTGCAAATTGCATGATTTCATTGTTTCTGTTGGCTGAGTAATATTCCATTGTATAGATGTACCACAGTTTTTAATCCATTCTTCAGTTGAGGGACATCTGGGTTGTTTCCAATTTCTAGCTATTACAAATAAGGCTGCTGTGAACATAGATGAGGAGACTTCCCTATGTCTCCTTGAGGTGTCCTTTGGGTGTATACCCAGAAGTGGTATGGCTGGGTCCTGAGGCAAGGTTATTCCAAGATTTCTAAGATATCGCCAGACAGACCTCCATAGTGGTTGCACAAGCCTGCACTCCCACCAGCAATGGAGTAGGGTTCCCCTTTCTCCACACCCTCGCCAGCATGTGCTGTCATTTGAGCTCTTTATCTTAGCCATTCTGACAGGTGTTAGATGGAATCTCAGGGTCGTCTTGAGTTGCATTTCTCTGATGATTAAGGATGTTGAGCATTTCTTCAGGTGTCTCGCGGCCATTAGGGATTCCTCCTTTGTGAATTCTCTATTTAGCTCCATCTCCCATTTTTTGATTGGATTATTTGGTTTCTTGGCATTTAGTTTCTTGAGTTCTTTGCAGATTTTAGATAATAGCCCTCTATCAGATGTGGCGTTGATGAAGATTTTCTCCCAGTCTGTTGGTTGCCGTTTTGTTCGAATGACAGTGTCTTTTGCCTTACAGAAGCTTTTCAGTTTCATGAGGTCCCATTTATTGATTGTTGATCTCAGGTCCTGAGCTGTTGGTGTTCTGTTCAGAAAGTTGTCACCTGTGCCAATGAGTTCGAGGGTTTCTCCTACTTTTTCTTCTAGTATATTTAGTGTGGCCGGCCTTATGTTAAGGTCTTTGATCCACTTGGAATTAAGTTTTGTACAAGGTGATAGGTATGGGTCTAATTTCATTCTTTTGCAAGTGGACATCCAGTTGGACCAGCACCATTTGTTGAAGATGCTGTCCTTCTTCCATTGTGCAGTTTTGGCTTCTTTGTCAAAGATTAGTTGGCCATAGATGTGTGGGTCCATGTTTGGGTCTTCAATTCGATTCCATTGATCCACTGGTCTGTTTCTATACCAGTACCATGCTGTTTTTATAACTATTACTCTGTAGTACAGCTTGAAATCTGGGATGGTGATACCTCCAGATGCTTTTTTATTGTACAGGATTGATTTAGCTATTCTGGGCTTTTTGTTGTTCCATATGAAGTTGAGAATAGCTTTTTCCAGGTCTATAAAGAATTGTGTTGGTATTTTGATAGGAATTGCATTGAATCTATATATTGCTTTTGGTAGGATAGCCATTTTTATTATGTTGATCCTACCTATCCATGAGCATGGGAGATCTTTCCATCATCTAAAGGCCTCTTCCATTTCTTTCTTCAGGGGCTTGAAGTTCTTGTTGTATAGGTCCTTTACTTGCTTGATTAGAGTTACCCCCAGGTATTTTATATTGCTTGTGGCTATTGTGAAGGGGGTTGTTTCCCTTATTTCTTTCTCGGTATATTTTTTTGTTGTATAAAGAAGGGCTTCTGATTTTTTTTGAGTTAATTTTGTATCCAGCCACCTTGCTGAAGTTGTTTATCAGCTGTAAGAGTTCTTTGGTGGAGTTTTTGAGGTCGCTTATGTATACTAACATATCATCTGCGAATAGGGATAATTTGACTTCTTCATATCCAATGTTTATCCCTTTGATCTCTTTTAGTTGTCTTATTGCTCTAGCAAGGACTTCAAGTACTATATTGAAGAGATATGGTGAAAGTGGACATCCTTGTCTTGTCCCTGAATTTAGAGGAAATGCTTCAAGCTTCTCTCCATTTAATTTGATGTTGGCCACTGGCTTGCTGTATATTGCCTTTATTATTTCTAGGTATGGTCCTTGTATGCCCGTTCTCTCCAGAACTTTTAGCATGAAGGGGTGTTGGATTTTGTCAAATGCTTTTTCTGCATCTAGCGAGATTATCATGTGGTTTTTTTCTTTCATCTTGTTTATATGGTGAATTACATTGATAGACTTTCGTATATTGAACCATTCCCTGCATTCCTGGGATGAAGCCTACTTGATCATGATGTATGATACTTTTGATGTGTTCTTGAATTCAGTTTGCTATTATTTTATTAAGTATTTTTGCATCTATGTTCATGAGGGAGATTGGTCTGAAGTTCTCTTTCTTTGTTGGGTCTTTTTGTGGTTTAGGAATCAGAATGACAGTGGCCTCATAGAATGAGTTTGGCAGTGTTCTTTCTGTTTCTATGTGGTGGAAGAGTTTGAAAAGTAATGGTGTTAGTTCCTCTTTGAAGGTCCTGTAGAATTCCGTGCTAAAGCCATCTGGCCCTGGGCTTTTTTTGGTTGGGAGATTATTAATGACTGTTTCTATTTCCTTGGGTGTTATTGGGCTGTTTAAGCTGTTAATCTGATTTTGATTTAATTTTGGTAGGTGGAATTTATCAAGGAAATTGTCCATTTCGCTTAGGTTTTCAAATTTAGTGGAATATAGATTTTTAAAGTAAAACCCGAATATTTTCTGGATCTCCTCAATGTCTGTTGTTATTTCTCCCTTTTCATTTCTGATTTTGTTGATTTGGGTTCTTTCCCTTTGCCTTTGAGTTAATTTTGCTAAGGGTCTGTCTATTTTGTTGATTTTCTCGAAGAACCAACTCTTGGTTTCACTGATTCTTTGTATAGTTCTTTTTGATTCTAAGTTGTTGATTTCAGCTCTATGTTTGATGATTTCCTGCCTTCTGCTCTTCTTGGGAGTGTTTGCTTCTTTTTTTTCCAAATTCACCCAGCTTAGCTGTTAATTCACTAATATGAGCTGTCACAATTTTCTTTTTGAAAGCACTTAGTGCTATGAACTTTCCTCGTAGCACAGCTTTCATTGTATCCCATAGGTTTGGGTATGTTGTGTCTTCATTTTAAGAAGTCTTTGATTTCCTTCTTTATTTCTTCCCTGACCCAGTGGTCATCCAGTAAGGAGCTGTTCAATTTCCATGTGTGTATAGGCTTTCTGTTGATTCTTTTGCTGTTGAAGACCAGCTTTATTCCGTGGTGGTCTGATAAGATACATGGTGTTATTTCAATTTTCTTGTTTCTATTGAGACTATCTTTGTGTCCAACTATGTGGTCGATTTTGGAGAAGGTTCCGTGGGATGCTGAGAAAAAGGTATATTCCTTTGTGTTTGGGTGAAACGTTCTGTAGATATCTGTTAGGTCCATTTGTTTCATGATCTCTGTTAGACTCAATATTTCTCTGTTTGGCTTCTGTCTTGATGATCTGACCATTGTTGTGAGTGGGGTGTTGAAGTCTCCCACTACTAATGTGTTATGATCTACGTGCAATTTAAGTTTTAGAAGTGTTTCTTTTACGAAAGTAGGTGCCTTTGTATTTGGGGCATAGATGTTCAGTATTGAGATTTCCTCTTGATGAATATTCCCTTTAATGAGTATATAATGCCCTTCTTTGTCTTTTTTCATTAACTTCAGTTGAAAGTCTGTTTTGTTTGATATTAGGATGGCTACTCCAGCTTGCTTCCTGGGTCCATTTGCTTGGAAAACCTTTTCTCAGCCCTTTACTCTGAGGTAGTGTCTATCTTTGGCAGTGAGATGTGTTTCTTGTATGCAGCAAAAGGACGGGTCTTGCTTGAGGATCCACTCTGTAAACCTGTGTCTTTTTATTGGGGAGTTGAGTCCATTGATGTTGATGGATATTAGTGACCTGGGTTTGTTATTTCCCTTTAGTTTGGTATAGGTGATGGTCCTGTGCCTCTTTTGGTTTAGTTGCTGAGGGGTTTTCTATTCCCTTTGTTTTCTTGGGTGAAGTTTTCTTCTCTGGGTTGGAATTTTCCTTCTAGGATTTTCTTTAGGGCTGGGTTCGTGGGTAGATATTGTTTAAATTTGATTTTGTCATGGAATAACCTGTTTTCTCCATCTATGTTGATAGAGAGTTTTGCTGGGTATAGTAGTCTGGCTGGGCACCTATGATCTCTCAGGACTTGTAGGATATCTGTCCAGGCCGTTCTAGCTTTTAAAGTTTCTGAGGAGAAGTCAGGTGTAATTCTGATGGGTCTGTCATTGTATGTGACTTGACCTTTTTCTCTTACAGCTTTTAATATTCTTTCTTTGTTCTGTACATTTGGTGTTTCAATTATTATGTGGCAAGAGGAGTTTCTTTTCTGATCTAATCTGTTCGGTGTTCTGTAAGCCTCTTGCATTTTTATTGGCATCTCTTTTTTCAGGTTTGGGAAGTATTCTTCTATGATTTTGTTGAAGATATTTCCTGGACCTTGGAGTCGGGAGTCTTCTCTTTCCTCTATACCTATAATTCTTAGGTTCCGTCTTTTCATTGAGTCCTTGATTTCTTGGATGTTGTGGGTGAGATATTTTTTAACCTTCTCATTTTCTTTGGATGTTGTACTGATTTCTTCCATTGAATCTTCCATGCCTGAGATCCTGTCTTCCATCTCTTGCATCCTATTTTTGATACTCACATCTGTAGTTCCTGTTCTCATCCCTTGATTCTCCACTTCCTCTTTTAACTCTGACTGTGTTTTTTTTATTGTTTCTATTTCTATTTTCATGTCTTGTATGGTATTGTTCGTTTTGTACATTTCCTTCTCCAGCTTGCTTGTTTTTGTCTGAAAATCTTTCATTGCTTTGTCCTTTTCCTGTTCAAGCTCTGTCACCTTGGCTTGGAGTTCTTTAATGGTGTTGTTTATTGTTTTGACTTGTAAAATTGTGGCTTCTTTGAATTTCTTCATAGATTTAAGTTCTTCTTGAAGGGACTCTATCACTTTCCATAATGCAGAATTGTCATCGTTTTCATGTGTTTCTGTTGGTGTGAGGTCATCTGAATTAGATGAGCTAGGATAATTCTGCTTTGTTGGAGTCATATTTCCTTGATTTCTATTTTTTCTTGGACCTTTGGCTATATGGATGCGTTTAGCTGTCTGTTCTTGTCGTTTTCTGTGCTTGGATCCACAGGGGATGCTTTGGTGCAGGGGACAAGTTGCTTGGCTATCTGTTGTTGCTTACAGAGGGATCTCAGGGTCACTGTGGTTTTAATAGCCTGAAGCACTGTGAGCTGCTGCAGCCTATTCCCAGGTAGTGAGTAATGGTCTGGGATTGTTTCACTGCTCCCAATTCAGACTTCTCTATGTTGCACACTGAGTTATCAGCCTGTAATGGTTCTGGTGGTATGTACCTGTTTGCCCAGGCACAGATTCTGTGGGCTTTGTTTGTCATCACGGAGGCTGACAGGGCCCGGCTCCACACCTAATATGTCTGGATTTTCCAGAATACAGCTATGTTTCCCTGACTTCTGGTTTCTCACTAGGCTTCTCGCCACAGGCCTGGACCCTCAGCCCACCCACCTGTGCCGGGTTCCCTCCCTGTCTGCTCAGCCACGGTTTCGCGGGGCCCCAGCCCCTCCCACCTGCCTGTGCCTGCTTCCCACCCTGACTAGTCTGCCGGCCGGTTTCCCGCTCTCTCAGATCCTCCGCGGCTCGAGTGGCTGCTGACCACCCACCGAGCGCCCTGTTGCTTCCTTGCTAAGACTTCCACTATCCCGCAAAGTTTCCTAAGTAGCTATAAGTTCTTCCTGAGGTGTGAGGAGCCCAGTAGGCTAGTGGGCGATCGCCATGTGGCCTCTGATTTTGCCTCCTGTGAGTTGGGGTCGATCTTACCAGGCGCCTCTCCAAATGGGAGTTCCCGAATCCCGGATTTAGTGGCTTCCGTGTCTGAGAGAGATGGGGGGAGAGCCTTACCCTGGGACTTTTAACAGTCCCTTGGGAGCTGTGAGTGTTCCCGGAGGTTCTAGCCCCTCCAGTTTTTGCACAGTGTCCAATAACTCTGTGTTTTTTATGGCTCTTTTCTCCCATGTTCAAAATGCGTCAGTGTAGGTCGCCGCCATCTTGGCCCTCCCAGACAGCCCATCTTGCTCCATGAGTTCTGCGTCTATGAAAGACCCTATCTCAACAAAACAGCTTGGGACTTAGGAGGAGCAGCTGAAGTTTCCTCTGCCTTCCACATGCAGAGGTAACTATATATGCACTCGTACCCCCACCCCCACATACACACACACATCACAGATTGTAGACCATGACATCAGGGTTACATTACATTCAGAGATTTAAAACTCAGTGCTTCGGATTCCAAAGCCTGTGCCCCATGGTTGTATACCCTTAAGATGCATGTGTAGTTTTAACATTTATAAAATCAAAAATTCTTTCAGTTTGTTGTCTTAAGGCCTCAACAACACATTTGTGTAGCTGTTGTTACATTTGTTCAGTTCATTTGGATTTTTGTAACTGAAGTTTGGTTCACTCAGAGCACACATAGGATGACTTAGAAATTCTGAACAAGTGAGTGTCTAGCAAAATGCTGATGCATAGTTACCTTGTAAGTCATGGCTATTAAAATGAGTGATCAGATGACTGAACTCACTCAGTGCTACACATCCTACTGTGAAAATACCCATTTTATCAGTGCCAGAATCTCCTACATGAAATCACAAAATTTTCAGGTAAATAGATGGAGCTACAAACAACCACCCTGAGTGTGGTAACCCAGACCCAGGAAGACAACTGTTTTCTTTTATATGTGGATGCTAGCTTTTATGCTTTTTATGTGTCATTTTTCCATAGGATTTAGCTAGTAAAGAACCAGGGGAGAGGAGGGGATCTCTCTAGGAAGAGGAAATAGAATATAGAACGTTGTAAAGGTTTAAGAGATAAATTAGAATAAAAGAATGAAATGGGGTAGGGATGGGAGGGCAGGGTAGAGGAAGCAATGTGGGGAGGAAAAAAATCAACACTAAGCCTGTTTTAAAAAGTCATATGGTAGCCGGGCGGTGGTGGCGCACGCCTTTAATCCCAGCACTTGGGAGGCAGAGGCAGGCCAATCTTTGTGAGTTCAAGGCCAGCCTGGTCTACAAAGTGAGTCCAGGACAGCCAAGGATACACAGAGAAACCCTGTCTCGAAAAACCAAAAAAAAAAAAAAAGTCATATGGAAAACTACTACTGTAGAATCTCCCTAAAATACATACATATATAAAAGGTATTTAAATGGAATTACCATATAAAAAGAAGACAATATCTCAACCAAATACCATATGCTACCAATTAAGACCCCCAGTTCCAAGAATGGATTACATCCTTTTGACATGTTGGTCAATGGAATTCCAAAGACACCCCACCCCCAAATAGCACAGGCTGTTGCGGTGGTATTAGTTACCCTCTCAAAATTGACAATAAGATCCTGTTGCTGAAGATACCACATACTTATGCCAGAGAACATGGAGAAATCTAATTGGTACTCAACTGGAAGGTTTACCCCTACTGGTTAGTATTCATAGTGGTGGAAGGTATTATGCATGCTACCAAAAAAGAAAAGTAATCATTAATCTCATCCAGCTATAAACCCTATGAGTTACAGTAACAACCTCCCCACCAGATATACCCATTAGAGCAATTGTGATGTTAATGTATGGGAGTGACTAACCACTTTTTGAAAACTGGATTTAAGGCCCATCCCATGAGATAGAAGTCACAGCTGACACTATTAGTGAAGCCAAGACTCTAAAGTTAGATAGGTCAAAGCCCCTAGGGGAAAAACTACTACTAGTGTTCTGGTAAATAAACTTAGCAATAAAAAGACTCCTAGTGACATATTGCTATACCTATATATCTACAAAATTAGGGGGCAGAAAGAGTGTGAGTCTGATGTGGTGGGTGATTTCAAGGAAACCGTGTTTTACATGCACAGGGCAGATGTACATATGAACTCACAGCACTTGTGGCAGTATGCACAAGAGAAGTTCAATCCAGACAAATCTCAGCGTGAAAGAAGGGAAGTGAGCAAGCGGGATGGCTACTCCTAATCAAGAAGCTGCTTGGAATTAATAGTTGCTGAGAGAGAAAAAAAATCAGTTTCCTTCAGTGGAGTGAGTGACATTGTATCAATTCTATTCCAGGATCAGGAGTAGTGGGCCAACTCAAATGGACTCCACCGCATTTTCTTTTCTTTTTTTTTTCTGGGGGGAGGGGTAGAGAACAAGATGTTAGGTAAGTAAGAAGGTGGGAGAGGTTCAGGGCGGAGTTAGGGGAGAGGAACGACTATGATCAAAATAATTTTCATGAAATTCTCAAAGAATAAGTGAAATAAATTAAAATAAATAAATAAAATTTAAAAGTCTTAGGGTTTGTTCTTTTTAAAAAATTTATTATTACTTTGTGTATGTGTGTGCCTGTGTGTGGATGATGTGTGCATATTAGTGCCATGATACATGTGTGGAAGCTTTGGGACAACTTTCAAAAGTCACTTCTCTTCTTCCACTATGTGGGTTTTAGGGACAGAACTTGACCACAATGTTTCATGGCAAATGCTTTTACTGGCTCATCTAACTCATTGGTCCTTAAAGTTTGTCCATTTAAGAGATCAACAAGGTGTCTGTGTAGAGCTCACTAGTTTATTCTTTCATGTAATTGGAAAACACATAGACAATGTACACTACCTAATTAAATACATACATAACCAAGTTGTGGATTAATAGACATTTAAACCTCTCTCTCACACACATACATACACAAACACACAAACATGTGCACATATCATGCACATGTGTGCACATAAATGTACTTGCACATGAGCACATATTATGTACTCACACTATGTGCACTCACACATATGTGCACACACACACACAAGTTATGATTACACACACTCAGATACCCACTGTTTTAAAAAATTACTGCGCTGTGTGAAATGATCCCATCCAGGCCAAATTAAGTTATATAAAGGCAGATTTATTGGATATGAGATAGGAAGAGAAACAGCATGTGCATGGAGAAAGAGAGAGAGAGAAAGAGAGAGAGAGAAAGAGAGAGAGAGAAATCGAGAGGAGAGAAAAAAGAGAGCCCCTAAGATGTCGGGGTTATATTGACAAAGGGTTGTGGGGGCGGGACATGCCCGTAACAGGTAGAAACTGAGGCGTGCTGGGAGAACCTTGAGATCAGGCAGAACTAACGGCCACATGCACACATACATACACATACACATGCACACACATGCACTACACACACACACACACACACACACACACACACACACACACAATAATTTTTACCTCATTTTTTACTTCAGGACAAATATTAAAATCACTCTACACCTATTTCCAGTGTGAAAATTGGTTCTTTTCCATTCAAAGGCTATGAGCATACCAGGTATTTGGCATGGTTTGAGAATTACTTCTATCTGAACTTTCCATCTATAGCATTTGCAGATGATGATCAGGCGTCACAGAGATTATAGTACAATACTTTGAAAAGCTCCTCTGTGGAATCTGGCCCCAGTTAAGATGGAGTAAGCATACTCCACCTGGTGTCTCCCACCGAATGTAACGGAAACAGCCCAGACAGAAGACAGGCAGCGTGCAGAAGGAAGCGGCATGCCATGTACAAACTCCATGGCGTGGAGCTTCCTGGGGCTACTAATCTGCGCCAGCAGCAACGCGAATGCTAACGAGTGCATGGGGCACACAGGCAGGCAGCCCACCCGAAGCTGTTTGTCTAGTCTGAGTTATGGGAAACAAGGAGCTCTAAGAGACAGAAAGAATAGTGGAATGTGTTATGACTTCTCTTTCTTCCCGTCCCATTATGGTCCAGAAACTATCGACGTGGACAGTGACAAGCACAGTGGAGTTCAGTCAGGTAGCAAAGAATGCATAATGCAGACTCCACTGTCTGAGCGGAGCACGTGGGCTCTGGAGAGAGGAGAAAGGGAAGGTTCCTGTGGACTTTCCTTTATTCCTCTATCTGCTTGTTGCCCTGGCAGCAGCCCCAGCTGTGAGAAGAGGGGAGACTGAAGTCTTTGTTTTCTAGGAAAAGAACCAGGATGGTCCCTGTCCTTCAAAGAACACCCAGCAGAAATAATATGTCTTATGGAGTCCATTGCACCTAAAATATTCCAATAACAAAAATATTAGTTGATGTATTTAATTTACTCATATGCATATATTTAATATCACATATATGGATATACATACTTTTATGTGCATGGCTATGCATGCACATAGATGTGTGTCTGTGTGTATACTCTGGCTCTACGTGACCTTTGAGCATACAGAATGAGGCAAGTAAAAATTGAGATGTGCTCTCAGGATAAAATGTCCAAAGTCAGACCTGTTCTTTAGTCGAATCACTTGAAGATGCACACTGAGCTCTAATCAGATGACATTATCATGCTGTCACAGCAGTCAGTATTTCACTCTTAGACCTTTAGGGAGAAGTTGATGCAGGCTAGAGCCTGGGGGCCAGTGCCACTGAGTGCCTCGGATCCTTGAGAACAGAGTACAGCTGGAATTATTAGCGGTCTGAGCAGGGGTGGGGGTGGAGGGTGCTTTCCCATCGAGCAGGTCGGAGCTGACAAGGGAAACCCCAGGGCAGTGGTTCTCAACCTTGCTAATGCTGCAACCCTGAAATACATACCACTGTTCCTTCCACCAGCCATAAAATTATTTTATTTCTACCTCACACCTGTAATTTTGCTACTGTTATGCTGCAATGTAAATAACTGATATGCAGGATATCCTTTATGTGATCTCAAAGGGGTCTTGACCCACAGGTTGAGAACTGCTGCCCCAGGGAGAGGAAAGGTATGTGGATTCCTAAGGCCTCTGGTGCTGGGCTATCAATAAACTAAGAGGGAGACAGGCTGGGAAGTCCCTATGGGCTAATGTCTGAGGTCAGAGATCTTCCTCTTCAAAGCCAGGAGCCAACTGATAGACAGTGTCTGCAGAGCTAGCAGGTGACCCCCCACAGCTGAAGAGTGTTTATTCATTAGCATAACACAAAGCCGGGTAGATAAAAATCTGAGACCAGTCTAGAGGTTGTCAGGCCCCAACTCACTGACATGGTTTCTCTCTCTCTCTCTCTCTCTCTCTCTCTCTCTCTCTCTCTCTCTAGGAAACAGTCCTTTCAGCTTGTTGGAGGAAAAGCTGTTTTAGGTGACTGCCTCCCCACTCCCAATTATGTTGAACTGAATGTTAAACATAATAACCTTGACTCATATTTCTTTAACAGCTTATAATGTTCCTGGGACTGTACTGGGGGTTCTTACTCCCAGGGAACCCTGGTCTGTAGGCATTATTAAATTTCCTTTTCTAGTAAGGGAAGAAAAGCTCAGAGCAACGAAGAGACATGTTCATAGTCAGCTACACAGAGGTAGGGTCTAATCTGAGTATGGCAGTGTGGCTCTAACAAGCTGTCCCACCGTACTCTTGGCAGTGGGATGACTTCTCAGCTATTGCAGTCTTCAGTGTCCTCAGCAACCTCAAACAGCCTAATAGGAATAGGGTGCCCGCCTTTACAAGCCTGGCAGCATTAAGAACCTGTGTTGCCACTGAGATCTGTGCACATCACACCCCAGGACATACTTTGAGTCAGATATGGTACTTCAGAAAAGTGAGCAAGGAGATCTACTCCTGCCTTTGTCCCGCTCCAGTCTTTGGGTAAATGGAGTCCTGTTCTATCACTAAGGAAGTTTCTTTTGCCCAGGGCAAAGACTGGATCCTGCCAAGTCACAATTGAGAACCATGGAGACTCTCCACTCCAAGGGAGGAGCGGAGCGCGTGCAAGGCCCACAGACTCTGAGCTTCTGCTCAGCCTCCACGCTTTGAGAGTCTGGAAATGGTCTCATTACCTCATACGCTTTGTGGAGTTCCAGGCAGAAAACAACCACCCAAGCAACAACGGTTAATCTAAATAAATGCTAATTGTCATTCCACCTGCTTCTACCCCCATGCCACAGCAAATATAAAAACATGTCCACTTCTTAAATTAAGTCCATATGAAGTAAAACAATAAAAGAAACTCAGAAGCTGAGTAGGAAGGAGGCATCACCAGTAACTGTGTTCAAGGAGGAAAAGAGGGGTACTGAGGCATGGCCTGAAATCACTAGGAGCCAAGGAAACTGAAGCATGGGAACAGCCTCCAGATCTGAGGGTGCTCCCGGAGGCTTCCTGGAGGACTCTCATGAGAACTATTGAACTTTGTGGGTTTCAAACTGTAGCTCATGAACATTTTCATGTATGGTGACCAGAAATATTTTTTAGTATAAAATGTAATCAAATAGAATGTAAAATGACAAATACATTACTGTTCTGCAACATAAAGTTTATTTCTCTGTGAAGCTGTAATCATAGTTGAAAATACGTTGCTCTGTTTGCTGATTCCTGAGAGGTTGCTACTCTCAAGTCTAAATTCACCACACCCTGTTGACATTGATTTCTAGTGCTGGCAACTGAAACTACAGTACAATATTCTCATCACAAAAATCACCTTTCTCCTGTGTCTTCCTACAGAGAACAAACAAATGCAGAGTATTTTGTTAATGAAGGTAAAGGTAAGAGCTAATATGTGTGTCCCCTCAATTCTAAGTAGTTTATACTCATGTTCCTCATTTAACCTTCCTCTCTCATTGTGTTCTAACCGGATAGCTACCCCTGCAAAGCAATTCAGCTCCTCTCTGCAACCATGTGAAGAATGTGGGCCAAGCTTGATGTCATTATTGGTAGTTACTTTCTAGGAAGTTGGTTAAGAAGAGAGTCCCTCTCTTCTTGTGCACATGTATTTGGTGTGTGTGTGTGTGTGTGTGTGTGTGTGTGTGTGTGTGTGTGTGTG
>CAJQZJ010001896.1:15814250-15827249 GCA_907164525.1 Lophiomys imhausi
TAATAGAGCTATGTCCTACATGACGGGTGCTTGTGGCAAGTCTTAATTATTTCTGCCAGATTCTCCTCTTTGCTTTCCTTTAGTCTGCTTTCTACAGTGTTTCTGGAAAGACAATAAAGAGAATGAAAGACATAATTGGAACAGAGAAAACCTGAAGATATTGTCTCGGCTCCACCTCCATTAGCTGGGTGCTTGTGGACCCATGGATTCACCTCTCTAGGATTTTAATTTTCTTAATCTTCCAGTGAGGAATTTTTACTTATGTCTCTAGTTTCTTGGGAGAAATAGGAAAATGATGCATGCTGGGTGCTTTGAATACACAAGGCACTTCAAAGTGGCAACTTATTTTCCAGCCAATAGAAAGTGAAATTACTTTGATATCCCAGTGAACTACGTTTATTGAAGATACTTGAGCTGGGGAGATGGTTCCATGATTAAAGTGCTTCCTGTATGAGAAGAAGGACCAGCACTCAGGACCACAGAACACATGTAAATACGGGATAGAGGCGGTCAGGACCACAGAACACATGTAAATACGGGATAGAGGTGGTCAGGACCACAGAACACATGTAAATACGGGATAGAGGTGGTCAGGACCACAAAACACATATAAATACGGGATAGAGGCGGTCAGGACCACAGAACACATGTAAATACGGGATAGAGGTGGTCAGGACCACAGAACACATGTAAATACGGGATAGAGGTGGTCAGGACCACAGAACACATGTAAATACGGGATAGAGGTGGTCAGGACCACAGAACACATGTAAATACGGGATAGAGGTGGTGTACAATCTTCCAGTCCAGCCTCAGAAGGCAGAGGAGACAGGTAATCCCTATAGCAAGCTGGCTAGCAAGACCAGCCTTTCAGCTAGTCATGAGTTTGACTGAGAGACCTGCTTGTAATAGGTCACTTTTCCACTGCTGGGATAAAACACAATGACCAAGGCAACTTACAGATAGAAGTGTTTACTTGGGCTGATGGTTTTTGAGGAATAAGAGTCCATGATGGTAGAACGGAGGCATGGCAACAAGCATGGAGGCGGAGAGCTCTTGTCTCAATTGTCTCAAGTGTCAAGCACAAAGCAGAGAGAGAAAACTGGAAATGGCATGGGATTTGTAAACTCCCAAAGCCCTTCTCCAGTGACATACAAGGCCAACAAGGTCACACCTCCTGAAGCAGAACCACCAACTGGGGACCAAGTATTCAAATATTTGAGCCTATGGGGAAAGTTCTCATTCAAAGCAATACTACGTTAATAAATGAGAGAGAAATCAAGTAAGAATCCATAAATTAGCCCATGTTTCCACAAGTACAGACACACATGTGCACAAGTGAATGCATGTACACACACACACACACACACACACACACACACACACACACACGGAAAGAGAATAAAAGGTACCTAACACTTGTCTTAAAGAAGGTGAGTTCATCTTTGGTGTACCTGGTCATCAGTGGCAAACCAAAATAATCATAGCTTGACTTAGGTGGGTGTGCAACGTAGGAAGACACAGTACAGAAGTACAAAGCAAGCAGCCAGGGTCAGCTGTGCACTTACAGAAATCCAGACTTGATTGCAGAAAAATGATTTTTAAGAAATTCTCGTAAACACAGGGTTAATCTCCCACAGGAGCACATTTAGATCTGGTTTATGTTATCATTTCTGGGTTTCCTCAAACCAGTGACTCAAAACTGGGCTGCCCTTTTAGCCTGGGAACTCTGTAAAGCGGAAACTGGGGAAAGAGGCCTTTGTGTCCTCTCCAAATGAATCACTAGTGATTAGAGCCAATTTCAATCTTGGATTCATTCAGCTACATTACCTTGAAAAGTGGAAGCACCCTGCCTTTCCCTTTTCCTTTCTTTGTTCCCCTCCAAGCCAGGGCTCCCTCCCTCTACTACACTCCGTCACCTTTCACACAAAGACCTTCAGAGTTCCGAAATTTTAGTGGCTCCCCAGGGAAGAGGCTGGTGGACCTCCCACTCCAGCACTACCCTCTAGTCTTTCTTCACAGGTGCTGGCTGACGAAGTTTTCCCTTTGCACAACTGTGGTTTTCTGTTTGCCCTCTCTTTCATTAATGCCCATGAGTCAGTAATCATCATTGTTCAGCAGAGATAGCAAGCCCTTGGGGCATGAGACTGGTCCTCATTGGTGAATTGCTGAGAGTTGCTGGTTAAGGGCATAGGAAGCCCTGCACATCTCCATGTAGGCAAGCCTGCTGGATAGAAAACCCAGGTAGAACACTAAACGAACAAAGGTATCTGAGAATTACCTGACAATAGGATCCTCTGGTCCTCTATATGGAACCCCTTGGAGATGTGTTGGGTGCAAGGATATCTGGGCTATTCTTTCCTATCTTCTTGCTTTCCCTCTGTCTTAAGACCAGACACTAGAGTGTTTTGAGGATGGCAAGGGCAATTCTGGGATAGGCTTTCTATGTTTTGTCATCTACTTCTGTTCAGTCATCTATCCCTGAACATGGGAGTTCTGGAACCTATGGGGTTTACTTTGTCCCCATCCTTACCATCTGAGAACTGCTTTCCAGTGGGAAACAGATATGAAGATATATAATTTACAACACATTCACCTTCTCTGATCATGGCCTGGCTGATTGCATCCTACCTTCATGTGATTTGCTGTGAAATCAATACATAGACTACCATTTTCCTACCAGTTTTCTTCTAGCTATCCTTCTTTTATTAAGTGTGATTTCATTTCATCGTAACCAATATGTGCTGGAAAAATTATAGGTCGATACCTGATTATACTATTATATGAACACATTAAAAGGCATATACAATAAAACACATTCAAATAAATATAAACATCTGTTCATCTGTGCACCTTTTCACCTAGAACCCTTCCGATCTTCCCCACGGTAGGTGTTGCCCACAGGAGAGCTTGGTCACACTGTGTGCTATATGCAGTGTCAGATGTCACAACAGAGAGGCTGAAGCAGTAGGTCCAAGGAGAAGGGAGACAGATTAGGTGTAATAGACTTCTGAGAGTCAAAATTCCCAGTCAGAAAGGATGCTCCATTTAAGAGGAACACACAGACTTCTAGCTGTAGGGAGTAAGGACAGGATATTTCTCTGATCAGCATTTTATGAGTGCTTATCTTAAAGTCACATGTTTATCAGTTTTCTCTGTGATGCTGGGACCATTTACTAGGAAATGTGATAAGGAGTCCTTGTCAGCTTGTTTACACTCTAGTTAGATAGTCAACACACACACACACACACACACACACACACACACACGCACGCACGCACGCACGCATGTGCGCGTGCACACACACACACACACACACACACACACACACACACACACACACTGAATGCAGCATTCATTATCTGTGGGCTCACAGCCCTAGATTCAGCCAATCAAAAATGTTACATCTGTATTAAACACACAGAGTCTTTGTTGTTGCTGTCATCATCTCATCCTAAACAAAACGGTATGACTGTGTCCATTTCTATAATATTGGGTGTGAGAAGTCACCTAGAGACGGTTGAAAGTGGGTGGGAAGCTGTGCACAGGTTGTATGCTTGAGTAGCTGCAGGCTTTCATACCCATGGAGGTTGCTAGAGTAAATCCCCCCACAGACACAGAAGGAAAAGTGTACAGGCATCAGAGATAAACATTCAAAGAGAGTGCATACTTAAGGACCAGAATAGCAACACTGATAAGAGTTAGTGTGAGCTCAGAGGGAGAGCTTCCACAGAAGACCCAGACTGTGAAAGGCATCCTGGAGGCTGGGGACCATGAGGAATGAGGTGAGATCTGGAGAGCAGAATAAACAATACTTCAGGCTGGAGGCACAGATGAAAAGAAACAGAGGAGAGACTTTGGAGCTGTAAGGACAGAACCTACAGACCCTGCCTCCATCCCTTGAAGGGAGGCCAATGCAGATGGCAGGAGCAGCTTCTAACCCAGGCACTTAACCCTGTGCTCTGGGTGGCTGTTAGGGTATCTGCGAATTTTGTGAATTCTTAAGTGCAATGGGGGGAGGCTGGTGTGAGTAGCTCTACTTCTTGCCATGGCCTCCAAAACTGTTTAGGAGTTTTATGATGTCTTTGCTTTTGCTATCCCAGCCTCCTTATTTTGTTTCTTTAGATATCTGATTTTTTTCTTTCTTTCCTTACAGAAAGAATCCAATTTTCACAATCTGGAAAGAAAATAAAATTTCTCAGAATGATTAGATTAGTTTGCCCAAGGACGCTCAGTAAAATCAGTGAGGTCAGGGTCTAACACCCACCAGAGTTTGCCAAACTCTCTGCTTCCTCGAGTTTTCACATGGTTTACGTGCCTTCCTAGGCTCTTGACTCTCCCGTCAGGACTTTGTCATCTCAGTTCAGTGAAATGCTCGTTGGGTATTTCTCCCAGTCACTGACCATGACTTGAGTGCACATTTTTTCCCTTTGACACTTGGCTCAGTTACCCATTGTGCTGTCCTCAAGCGTCACTGGAACTTGTGGAAAGTGAGCTGGCTGCACAGGCCCTCAGCTTATCCTGTGCTTACAGCATAGTATTTCCTTGTACTAGCATGATATAAACCAATGTTGAAAAACAGCACTGCCCTTTAAAAGCTGAGCCTGCTTGCAAGTCCACTGTTGCTGTGCAATTATTACACCATCTTTCTTTCTCTCTTTATTGTGCAACAGTATGGTGAAGACGATAAGCAAACCTTACCTCCCCACCTCCTCATATCATTGAATAACTCATGACCAGTCTTGTTTCCTCTTAGCCCCTTTTATTCACAGCTCCTACTCAGATTGTTTTTTAACAAATGGTATACATCATACAATTTTGCCCTTAAACATTTCAGCATTGTTCAGGATCTTTAATAGACTTTGATATATATAAATAGCCCGGGGTTCTTGCCAGGTCATAGAAAAGTCTGATGCCATACAACACCACATGGGGCAGGTGGATTGGAGCAGCCCCGAAGTTTTTCTCTAAGATACTTCTTTGTTCTGTTGCTTCAGTTAAAGTCTCTTGGATTGTTTGAACCATCGTTTGAGTCAGTTCTGTTCAGGCTCAGCTGTTACCCAGCTTGTTTTGTAAACATGTGTGTGCTCCGGCACCATTAGGTTGGTAAGGGATCCTTCGAATATAAACTGAATTTCACCTTCACTTCCTCACAACTTCATCCTTGAGAGGCTCAGATGAGTGCAGAAGGGAGTGTCCAGTGACCTGAGTGTAGTGGGACCATGCCCAACACACACAGGGACACCCTCCACCATCCACCACAGCTCAACGGGTAGAGTGGACCACACCCATGCTGGCCCGGGCTCCACCTGGGGTTAGGAAAAGCCCCTCCCACCATTTCCCAGGAGCTCACAGGCCCAGCTGGGCTGAAGCTCACTTCCGCAGACAAATGCCAGGTCATTTGGAAAGCTGACTGCAGTATGTGTTGCTGTACTTACATACTGACGAAACATTTAACATGAATTAAATTGTGCTAGTATTTAATCATAATGTTTTCATTTTTTTTTCAATTCTGTTATATATCTCTAACAAATTTCAGTGTGTGTGCGCAAATCCAGGGTTTCTCAGCCTTAGATCTACTGAGATGCTGGCTGGGTAATTCTTTGCTGGGGGTCTAGTGGGGAGCCTGTGTATTATAGGATGTTTGGTAACAGTCTGTCTTGGCCTTTATCTATCAGGAATGCCAGACTCTGATTTCCCCACCACAGCTTAGCAACCCCCCCCCAAATAAATGATAATAATAATAGATATTTTAAATATTGCCTAGGGATAAGGGTCACAATCACATAACATTTTTTTTCGAAATGGTAGTTAAAACTCGTTGCCCTAATTCTGCTTCCCATAGTCTCTGTGATATTTATCACATTGCCCTGCATTGTATGATGAGTTTTAGGAATATATGTGCTTAATAGCAGAGCTAATTCTAGATGTTACAGAAGTACCCCTGAATAGGTAGGTCCTCAAGCTAACATGATTTATGGTATTCTACAGTATTCCACCAGCTATGCACAGAGCAAGGAAGGCAAATCCATCCACAATTGAAGATCACTGATGGCTAGTGAGATCCTTACTTTCAAAGTCTGTAGACCTTGAGCTATACCAAGCCATACGATGAAAATTTATGCTGACAACAATAGCTACCATTTACTGAGCCAGCTCACTATGTTATATCTACCATGACCTGTGATGATGCATTTGACCCTCACAAGAGCTGCTTCTTGGAGTCACTGTCCAGTACTCCTCACCCCCAGGTCTTTGGTAGACAAGAACTCTGAGGAAGAAAACTGAGGCCCTGAAAACAGAGCTTATCTGCTTGATGTCTATCCCCTACCTGAGAAAGAGAGACATCAGGCCAGAGCCCTAAAGTACCCATTCGGCCCCACAACCGCTTCCTTTAAGGATACCAGTAGCTACCTCCTAAATACCTGTGAACTTTCCCAGACTAGGGACTATCATTCATAATTCAGAAGAGTCAAAAGTTCCACAGTCCTTACCCAAAGCAGCTAAGTGAGACAAAAATTGTCTCATAAGGCTGTATAGAATCTGTGTGCGACTGTTACAAAGAAGGCAACAGAAAGGGGCTAATTATACAGGGATTGCTCAGCAGGTGTGCATGTACTACAGCATGCATATAGGGGTCACAGGGCAATGCTCAGGAACTGGTTTTCTCCTTCCAAATCCAGGTAATCATGGCAAGTACTTTTAGACAGTGAGCTAGCTGGCCTGCATTACTTTTTTTTTTTTTTTTTCAATTTTTTGACTCAGGGTTTCTCTGTGTAACAAACTCTGACTGTCTTGGACTCAGTCTGTAGACCAGGCTGGCCTGGAACTCAGAGAGATCTGCCTGCATTCTGCCTCCCAGGTGCTGGGATTAAAGCTGTGTGCCACCATGCCCAGCTGCTATTTTTTTTTTTTAACAAACAAAACAAAACAAAAAAACCCTCCTCCTGTATCCCAGGTTGGACTTGAACTTAACATGTAGCTAATGGTGATCTGGAACCACTGACCCCTTTCCTCTACCTCCTTACAGACATGAGCCACCACCCCATTATTTGTGATGCTGGAGATCAAACCCAAGGCCTTGTACATGCTAGACATGCCTTCTACTATGTGGCATCACCAGCTGTTCCCATACTTTATTCATTCAACAGCATATGTATCTATTTCTACATAAAAGAAATTTCAAAGACATTATCTCAAATCAAGAAGCATGCTTACTGCTGTCTGTGTGCGAGAAAAACAGAAGGTTTTAAAAATAACTTTATTTTACCCTAACTACAATTTTTATATTTTCAGCCATGAACATACATTACATACATGTAGGTGGGATTTTTGTTTATTTGTTTTAAGAAAGGTTTCTAGAAAGGGGGATTGTAGCCAAAAAATTGCACAAGAGACAATAACAGAGGAACTAGATACTTGATGAGTTCAAGTTGGATTAAATTCTAGAATACAGAAAAGACTTGCAGATGTGATTACAAAACCACTGTTAGTATGCTTAAAGAAATCAGAGACTGGGATCAAGGCCAGAGTATTGGAGACAAGAATATGCTACTCCGGTTTTCAAAAATGAGAAAAATGCAGATTCTAAAAACTAGAAGGCAACGATTGTAGGCTACAGCATCCAACTATCTGCTCATATTTTAGGAGCCTTTAGGAAGGAGGTTTGGCAGAGATGGCCAGGAGCCTGCAGGGCTCCAGTCAGTCCCCTGCCCCAAGCTGCTTCCTCTTTCACTGGTTTTCTTTTGATAGATCAATAAAATATTCCAGACATTATGCACTTTGATTCCAGCACACTCATTTGATACACAGATGTGTGCTCCTCCTTGTGAGAGCTTGGTCGGGATGGTGTCTTGATGATTGGATTCACAGCTAACTGAACTATGAATAATCACTATCAAAGTCTCCAAGCTGCCTCCCTGGCTGCTCTGCTAAATACCTGGGACAACAACTCAAACAGATGTCCACCCACCATGGGTAGTCTCACTTTTAAAGGGAGAGCTTTCGGGGTTTCCGGAGGTGGAGTCATATTCTTGAAGACACCCAGCCTTTCAATAGCTGAGTTGGGTTTGTATTTTGAAATGAGGACTCTATTTAAGGCCATGATTTTTTGTCCCAGGCAATACTTGGATAAAGTCTTCTCAGAATTAACCACCCTGTTCTGAGTTCTAATTTCTATCCTTTGCTTGGACATGGGTGGACTTTAGAACTAGTGTAGCTGGCCCAGACTCCCTGAGGGACTCCAACCCTCTTTTTCCAAAAACACCTTCTCTAAGGCCAATGTGAGTTGTTTTGTCTGAATAAGAAAGTAGTATTTATCCGATTTATTTTACTAGGTCAGCCACAAACAGATATTTTGGGATAAAAAAATCCTCTTGGCTCTAAAAATAAAGGATTTCTTTCTGTCTTAAACATTCTCCCATCATACTTTGTTTTGGAAGTAAAGAAAAGAGGGAAAGAATGAGAAAGGAAGAAGCGGGTTAGGGGAGGGGAGAGAAATGTTTAAAAAGGAAACGGGAAGAAAGGAAGAGACACTCAAAGTAAGGCATGAGCTGAGGAAACCTCTCCCTTGTGTGGTATAACCAAATTCCTCTTCAAGTCAGCAGGGCAAAATTAAATGGTTGCAGTTCCCCCAGCTGTTTGGTCTGAGATGCTGTGTAAACAAGCCCGCCCCTCATCTGGCCCCCAGGAGGCTGGACCTCAGGAGGGAACCCTGCTCTGCCAAAACCACCATGAACTCCACAGTGGGGTCCCTCGCCTGCTGACTAAGCAGGCGTCACCAGAGGAATGCAACTGTTTCCAATTGTGTTTCTTCTCAATGCCAAGAGCAGAGTGCTCAGGTGAAGGGTGAAGTCCTGGGACAATCAAGGTCAGTTCCAGCTTGGAATTTGGGACACGGCTCTCAGATACTTCCTGACATTGTAAAAGTCAAAGTTTGTTCCTCATTGGTGCCATCCAACGTGCACAGCGAGGATTTAACTGGCAGAAACCCCAAGCTTTGTGTTCTGCTGTGCTTTGCGTGACTTTTTTTCTTTGTCAGTATGATATCCTGGCATATTTGTGTCAATAGAATATTCTGTGGTCACTAACAAATTTGGGCATCCTATTGAGCAATTATTTGTCATGAGAAGGTGCCAATGATCTATTTTGGTTGCAGAAACATAAATGTATCACTGCCATTAACATCAGTTATCTCTAGGAGGTGGTTTCAGAGTTTTGTATTGTTCTTCAGATTTTTTTTTAAATCTTAGAATTATAGGTTACATGTACAGAGCGTCCGGTGCATGAGGTGTTACAGCATTCCACATGGGTCTCACCAACGCATCCTCTCAAGATGCATGTCGTACCTGCTGCTTTTATTTGATAAGAAAACCTTACCTATGCTTATCCAGAAGAAAACAATGTGAGAAGTCAGACTTGAACTTCAAACCCACACTAAAGGCCATTCTCATAAGCACCTAGAGTGATACTTTTTTCTTAAAAAAAAAAGAAAAAGAACAACAAAAAGAACCAATTAATATGTCAGAAACATAAATGTATTCTGACAACTTTTAAAAATCTATTTCCAAACCAAATGCAGGTATTTGAAAGGAATTGGCAAGGGAACACCTACTAACATGCAAAAGGTCCCCAGTGCTTAATTATGTGGCCAGGCTGACCTCAAGGATCATTCTGTAGTGTGTGTTCTGTGTACCCCCCCCCACACCCTCAAAAAAAACCTTTCAGTCTGATATGCTAACTGCTATTCTTTTAATGACAGGATGGGATAATTTTAGACTCTTCTTTTGATTCATGGCATTTTCAAATTCTCTGTCAGACCATACACTACTGAGGGACAGAGGTACTTCATCCCACTTTCTCCCTTTGCACTGCTTCACGCCTCTCCCCTAAGGAGCTTTCTGAACAACTGCTCATCTTCCCCTCCTCCCTCTCCCTTGGGACCTGAGGAAACATGTGCTTGAGTTTTCTTTAGAGAAACCCTATGCTGGTGCCTTGAGGCAGGGGACACAGTCCAGGACCTCCACAGAATTGGCAAAATACTGAGTGATAAGGCTGACTGAAAAGTTTTACTTCTGGGCCTGTCTACGCTTTGGCAGCTCAGAGGCCAAAGACTGCTCATGCAATGGGGGCTCATTAGTGATAAAGTCCCTTGATTCCTGGGGCTCAGGGGATCAGCTGATCATTAAAAGCTCATGTTAGGATTCCTGAAAAGACCTCCGTGAAGGCAACTTCATAATTTTTTCTCGCTCCTGAAGGAGAAGCTGTGTACCACAGAGAGACTGAAGAACAGGCGGGTTGCCCTCATGCATGCTCTGCACTTCTTCTTCTTCTTTTTTATAATCCAGTGATGATATATTTACTGAGTGCCTGCTATTGTCAAGATAATATCCTAGTTGATTGGGAGGTTCTATGGTTTGAATCTGAAATGGTCCCAGCAGGCTAAATTTATCCGGTTGTGGGAGAAATCATCTAGCTGCTTTTCACATAGGTCTTTGTGGACATTTAAGTCCCCACCATCTAGCAGCTAGAATTAAAAGTATGATTCTCTATATATGATAGTCTGAAAAAAAAAAGGAAATTCACAAGAGTATAAGAGAGAGCAAAGGTTACCGAAGGTTGAAAGGAGTGG
Source organism: Lophiomys imhausi (assembly GCA_907164525.1). NCBI lineage: Eukaryota > Metazoa > Chordata > Mammalia > Rodentia > Muridae > Lophiomys > Lophiomys imhausi. Next base: position 15,824,881 of record CAJQZJ010001896.1, read on the forward strand.
AGGTCAAAGTTTATTACAAATAAGAGGAAGGGAAACTTCAAAAAGATGGGCCTGTTCCTCATTCGATCACTGCGATGGCTACACGATGGTACACAGTGGTCCAAACTTACACAACTACATTCTACGTGATTGTGTTCGGTCATGAGGAAGAAGGAAAGCAAGATATGCAACAAAAAAACTTCTTGGATTCAGTGCCTGTACACACTTTATAATTAGAAAATGGGAAGCAGGGATAGAATCCTCCCCCAGTACTTTACCTGGCATCTCAAAGGCTGCCACACCAGAACTGCTCCCATGTAACACCGAGCGCAGGCCCACACAATCATATGATCAATCACTCTTGCTCACTTCTCAGTCACAGCTGCTTTTACTCACTTCTGCCTCTTGGTGTCACATCCATAACAAAGCAGCATCGAAGTTTGCTTTAGCCTACGCTCTGTTTGGAACGGAACTTGGAGGAAGTCATGAGGTATACCTTTCTAATAGGCTTGCCAATAGAAATTGAGGCTGATAGAAGCCCTCAGTCCTCACCCTGTAGCAGGCTTTTTTTTTTTCCCCCAAAACTTCTTTCCCTGCTTCTTTGAGCTAAACCAAAACTATAAACTGTACTACAGTGGGCTGACAAGATGAGGCTTTAAGAGTATAAGTGAACGTGCCCAGCATGTTCACGTACCCAGGTCTGACCCCATCCCCCAAACAGGAAAAGAAAACAAAACCCACATAGATAAATTCAGACATCCAAAGAGATACAGGAATAATAATATAGAAGAATTTTGTTTATAAGAATGATAGAAATCTGGACATCAGAATGTAGCTTAGTTCATGGAGTGCTCACCTAGCATATGGGAAGATCCACTTTTGATCCCAGCACCATATAAACCAGGTGTGGTTGAATATCCCTGTGATCTGAGCACTGAGAGGTGGAAGCAGGAAGATAACAAGCTCAGAGGCATCTTTAGTCAAATATTGAGATGAAGAACATCCTGAGAGGCATGAAAACCTGTCTCATAACAAAAATGAGATATACTGAGATCTTCGTATATGGGAAACTAGTGTATTTTAAGGTCTTTTTGTTAAAGCAACATATAGTTAATAAAGTTTCAACAACTTTAGGGGTACATGGGTGCTGTTAGTAATGAATCCAGAATAAAGGACTAAAATTAATTCTCATTTGTAGACAACTTCTCGCTTCTAGGAAAATGCTGCACACAGTTTTGTATTTACATGACCACAAATGGGAGGAAGGATGGAGTGGGATACTAATTCAAATGCAGGAAAGCAGATGAGAGCTTTTGGATGGAAAGTAGTTGGGTTTTATACATGGAGTGCTTGTGGGATGCCCCATCCCAGGAGCCAGAGGTGGAGAAGCTGATACAGCCTTGGAGACACTGCTGTAGTATTAGATAAGCTAAAAGAATTTCTACAATATTAGAGACATTCTAACGGATAATGTACAGGGACATCTGCCCTAGAGTTAGGGTTGAGGGGGTTCTCTAATGGGTCTTATTTGCTTGTTATTTACATTCTAATATTTTTGTTCACTGAAAGTGGAGTGCCTGCCTGTGTGTGAGTATCTGGAGGCCCAGAAATCAACCTCTGGTCTTCCTCTATTGTGTTCTACCTTACTTTTTGAAACAGGGTATGTTTTCATGAATCTGAAGCACACCAAGTGGCTAGACTGGCTAGCCAGGAGCTCCCTGGATCCTTCTGTCTCTGCCCCCCCCCCCCCGCCCACACACACAGTAAGAGGATTATAGATGCAAACACATAGCTGTTTAGGTAAGTTCCAGGGATCCAAATTCGACTCACCACAGTCACATGGTAAGCACTTTATCCCTAGCCCTGAAGGTAGATCTTTGTTTGTTTTTGGTTTGTTTTTTTTTAAGATTTATTTATTTAATGCATATGAGTGCTCTATCTGCATGCACACCTGCAGCTAGAAGAGGGCATCAAGTCACATTGTGGATGGTTGTGAACCACCATGTGGTTGCTGGGAATTAAACTCAGGACCATTAGGAAGAGTACTAGCCAGTGCTCTTAACCGCTGAGACATCTCTCTAGCCCCTGTTTTCATTTTTTGAGACATGGTTTCTCTGTGTAATAGCCCTGGCTGTCCTGGACTCACTCTATAGACCAGGCTGACCTTGAACTCACAGATATCTGCCTGCCTCTGCCTCCCAAGTGCTGGAATTAAAGGCATACACAACTACACCACCACTCCCAGCCTGAAGGTAGATCTTAAAAGAGCTTCCGCAAGAGATGGTAAGAGGTATATCATTTAGTCTTCCTCCTTGGAGCTGAAGCATGTAAACTCTGTGTGACTGTGTGTGTGTGTGTGTGTGTGTGTGTGTGTGTGTGTGTGTGTGTGT
>CAJQZJ010001896.1:15827259-15840773 GCA_907164525.1 Lophiomys imhausi
TGTGTGTGTGTGTGTGTGTGTGTGTGTGTGTGTGTGTGTGTGTGTGTTTGCATGTGGGTATATTTGAATGTATAGATGCATGTGTGTGTGCATGCGTGTGTGAATATACATGTGGTGTGTGAGAGCATGTGTGTGTGTGCTTGTGTGAGTGCACTCAGAAGCCATCCACCTTCATTTTATTTATTTTTGAGTCAAGGTCTCTAACTGGCCTATCACCACGTAGGTTAGGCTGGCTGGCTAGTGAGCTACAGAGATCTGCCTGGATCTGCCTACACTAGTAGTGAGATTACAGGTACATGCTTTTTTCACATGACTTTTGGGAGTGGAGGGTGGGGTCAAACTTGGGTTCTCATGCTTACAAAGGAAGCACTTTGCTGACTGAGCTATTTTTTTTAATGTTTATTTATTACTTCAAGTTACATCTCCATCATAGTGCCCTCTTTCCACCCCTCCCAGTTCCACCCTCCCACCCTCTCCTCCCTCTCCCACCCATCCCACTCCACTACTGTGGAGTGTCAGTCCCTACATATCAGCCCCTGTCTGTTCAACAGTCATATGAGGGCTAAGAACTTCCTCTTGCACTGGGGGCCTACATGGTAGCACCCCTAGGGCAAATTGACTGAGCTATTTTTAAACTCCTTTTCAGATAAGCTCCACCTAGAGGAGACAGCCCCAGAGTGCTGCGTTAGGGCAACAAGATCTTCTTTAAGCTTGAAAGATCATGGTTTCTACCACTGCTGGTAACCACAACTCTACACCTACTCCTCCTCCCTCCTTGTCCTCTGTGTAGCCTATGATCAACATGGATGACTTAGGGAATGCAACAACAGAAAATCAAGTCATGAGGTGGTGAATCTAAAAATACATTGTTCCTTTGAGATGAATTTTTATAACTTCAAAAAAATCCACCTCATGTTTCTTCCTCTATAAACATGATTGGCCCCAAATAAGGAATGCCGTTGTAGGAAAATTCACATCCATCTCCCCTCTGGTCCACTACTTTTTGTTCCCTTTCAAACTGTCTTCCATTCTTACTGTCTCATCTCATCGTTACACGATATAGTGTTGTGTGAGACAAGCTCAGATCAGATTATGTCTCAATCATATGAGAAGTATGAGAAGCCCCAGCGAGTACTCTCTGTGAGGCCACATTACTAGTGACAAAGCAGTTAGCTGGAGAAAGGAAGCATTAACATTCAGATGCACAGAATTTTAAAGTCATAATCTGCCAAACAAAACGCTTTCCTTAGAGCTGAGTCAATATTCTCTCAGGGACAGACCTGAAGAACTAGGCAGCGGCATCTGTTTAGTTTCCCATGTGCCTCTCCTCTCTTCTCCTGTCAACCAGCTCTCTCCAAAAGGGTGGCACCTCCTTCACTGAGCCCCCTGCTTCTCAGCATGCATCACAAGGAGTGAAAGAGAAAGCCAGCTGCTATTGAAAAGTTCCACCATCTGCCCCTTCCTTATCTTTCCCTCCTCTGCACACATTCAGATGTTCTTTCTTGTTTATCTGTCTGCAGGAAGAAGTTAGAGTTGTCCTTGTCTTCCTCATGAGGCTCTTACTGAACACGTATTTTGTCCTAAACACTGTGTTTGCAAATATACATATACATATATATATATATGTATAATATGTAATTACTTTAGAAAAGACTCAGCAAAGCCTCATTTTCCTGATGGTAAAACTGAGGACGAGGAAGCAGATAGGACTTGCCAAAAGCCACACAACTGAAGTGGGGTTTCCAGGAATTTAAACCTGTCTCTTCTGAAGTAAACTTGAGCTGCACTGATAACCCTTTAGAAGATCAAGTATGCTTGAGTAGTTTTGGCACCCCTTCAATAACTCAGTTTTATGATTTTAAAATTATTTTTAGTAAGTACATGAAGTAGCGAGTTTCTTGATGGTATTTCCTTGTGCGTGTATCAGTGCACTTTGCTCTTTTTTACCTCAGCACAGTCTTCTCTGCCTCCCCTTCTGCCTAGTCCCTTTCCTCCCTTCAAATAGTCCCCCCCTAGTGCTTTCTTGTCACGAACACATAAGTACACATATATGTAAATATGCATAAACTCAGAATTCTGCACATGAAAGATCATGTAACAGTATTTTCTTTTCTGTCCTCATTGTGCTCTCTTGATCTGCCTCTCAAATACCCCCAAGTCCCCATTCTACCAGTGTGTGTATCACATTTTAAAAAATCTACTCATCTGTTGATAGGTATCATGCCTGGCTCTACCTATATCTTGGCTATTATGACTAGGGCTGTAATAATTACTTCTGTGCAAGCGTCTTTGTGGCACACTATTAGATTTCTTTGTGTATATACCCTTGACTTGGATCATACGGTAGCTGTATTTTTAGGTTTTTTGTGGAACCACTATACCCATTTGCATAGTGTCTGAACTAGTTTACACTATGCTCTTTTTAAGCTATAGAAATGCCCTTCCAACCTGTACCTTCTCCAAAACTGGTAAGGGTCTCAAGAATTCTAATATTATTTTATCTCAAAGACTTTTATACTTGGTAAGAAAGTCTTAGAGAACAAAAGAGCTGAGAAATCAAACGAATGAACCTGCAACTGAATCTCAGAGCTTGTGAACCAGGCAGAGAAGAGCTGGCACGTCCCACTTTGGGGAAGGAGTCTTTCCAAAGACTCTCGTGACTCCAGCAAGGCAGTTGCTACTCAATGTCTTAGTAAACCCACACCCTCAGCAACACTTCTCAAAACAGCTACACAGAAATTCTCCAATTTATTCAAACCAAAGCTGCAATTCTTTAAGGCCACTGCTCTACATCTATGGAGTCTGAAGAAGTAGCAGGGACAGTTTTATAAATACAGAAGTTCAGATCCCTAGTGTGGCTTGTATCAGATGGGCCAGGTGGTGGTTTTCTAGCAAATAAAAATATGCTCTTTGGACATTCATTGCTTTAAGTCTCCAGGACATGTCTTCCTTCTGCTGTTAGCAATCCAAAACATTCCATTTGGCAGAACAATACACTTTACTCCTGGTAGACCACTGTGAGTTGACTTTGGACAATGATTGTTCTTTTTCCAGAAAGTCACTGGGGATGGAGGAAGGCAGCCTCAGAAGTCCAGCCACAGTCAGATACCACCTCAGGGGCTCCTTCTCCACAGACCTTCAATCCCAGGGCTGGAACCATGTGTACAGACTGTTTCCAATGTTTGCACTTCGTTAAAGAGCTGGAGGCAAGGTGGTGTTTTCTGTTCTGCTCTAGAATTATGCATCTGAATTCCTGGTCCTGGAGACCTCATGTGTGCTGACCTGTAAGTCATGAGATATGGTTACACAGTAAAGCAGTTGCTTGCTTTTCGTCCCACAGCATTTTGTTGTGTGCAGGAGGAAAGGTTCAGGCCTAAAATGTAGTTTGTGGAAACAAATGTTTCCCTGGGGTTTTTCTATGTTAGGTACATTTTTCTCTTTTACTAAATGAGTAATTAATGTTTTAATGTGGAGCTGGGCCTTATGTCGACAATTTATATGCATGAAACTACCCTCCTTTCTCCTCAGAGCAACTGGATCCCCCCCCCCCGAAACCCACTAGGAGGACAGCTTAAAATAAGTAAACATTTGGGTGGTCTGTTGATATTCACAGAGCACATTTGAAATGAACTAATTTCCCTTCTATGAGAAACAGATTTTAACGCTGTTCAAAGAGTTGCCTCTTTGAAATTAAGTAGCACAAGTTGTTTCTGCATGTCCTCTGACTTGTTTAGGCTGTAGTCCTAATGGCAGTGTTTGCTATTGAGGGGAAAGAGGTCACCAAATCTAGGGACAGAAGGCCACAAGAATTTCAACCATCAGCAGCAAAGAGGCAATGGCAACCCCAGTATTTCTGATTCTGCGTTTTAGAAACTCCATTCTTCCTTATCCCTCTTTCCCTGGACCTTGCTCTGCCCTAGGGGACAGGCCCTAATAGAAGGCACTCTTGATGCTCTGGGACTAGCTAGCACCAGGATGGGCTTTCCAGAGCAGACATTAGCCAGAAATCCAGAAGGAAGGGGAATTGCTACAGGCTTTTCTGCTCCCTAGGATCCAGTAATCCTTCACCAATACACCTACCCATCTTTATGTCTTCAGCCCAAGGGATCTTTAGCAATGCTGAGCTTGTCAGTCTTTGGGCATCTTCCTAATGCTCCTATTTCCTAAGCCACTCCCACTCCCTTAATAAACAACTTTCACTATAATTGGGTAACTGCCAGGATTCTGAAAAGTGGCTCTGCTGGCTTTTCCTGAGTAAGCCTTAAGAGTACTAGAAGAAGTCTCCTTGTGGTGGCTCTAGAGTGGATGGATCCCTAACAATCCCTGTGGATTTAACATTTCCTAAGTTTTCTGATGTCCTCTGCTAAACCTTATAAGGTAGAATCCTCAGAACTGGAGAGTGGACTAGTGCACTAAAGTCATGGAATAGGGCAGGAACCACTGACAGGGTACTCAGAGCCAAAGCTTGGAAATCTGTGAAGGAAAGAATTCTTAAGTAGAAATATTAAACGCTACTTTTGTAGGTATTTTTAATAGTACATATTAATTATCCAAAACTGTGGGCTCCTACATGATATTTTCATGTGGGCTTATTTACATTGCTTATTTCTCTATCTTTTAAAAATGTTTTCTATTAAGGGCACTGTGTAAATGTGGATGCTTTCTTTGTCTAACAGTTGCTATTAATTTGTCATTAACGCTATTTCTAATGGCAGTGAAAGCTAAGCACCATTTGGCCCTGCATATATGTTAGTGTTAAAGTAATGGTGAGCATTTTACAGATATATAACATACCAAAAACTTCACCCTTTTTTGCTACAAATTCTATGGATTTTAGAATGTTAGAAATTGAGTAACCATTGCCTATGAAATTCCGGATTGCTGTATTCACTCCCAGTTAAAATCACACAACCATTAGAGCCCTTTCCTCCCAGCCTCTGGAAACCACTAACTTCTGGTCCCTATGAATTTGCCTACTTCAGAATTCCATGTAAGTGGAATTATGCAAGCTTTGATAATTGGCTTCTTTCACATAGAATATTATCTGTAAGAAGTATTTGTGTTATAAGTACTATAGTCTCTCATTCTTTATTGGTGAGCAGCCTCTTGCAGTATGATTATATTTCAGTCTGTTTACTTTTTCTCTGGGTAATATACATTCAGATTTTGTACACCTTTGGGGTACAATGTTTAATGCTACTCTCAACATTTGGGCATAAGATTCTATGTGGGCATGCACATCAATTCACTTGGGAACTATGTGTTTTTGACTACTACACAGCAGCCCCTTCTTCATTCTCATAGTCAGCATTGGGGTTCATTCAGATGTGCTTGATTAATGCCAGGGATAGCTATTTGATCAAAATAAGCCAGCAAAGGATTCTGTACTCCTGAGTATGGTTATCAGTTCACTCATTAACAGTCATTCGAGGTAAGCCAGTGTCCTTTTCTGGACTAATATGAATACCCAGACATAGGTGGAAGATGTGATCTCCCAGAAGGGTAGGTAATCGTGTAGATATGAGAGTTCCCCCAACAGGGAGAATCTATATAAATGAAGGGATAAGCAGGACTGGACTCATTTGAGTGCCTGTGTTCTTCTGGCTGTCACTAGACCACTGAGTTTATTTGTTTCTGAGAGCTTCTCCTCCCCTCTCCTAATTCCCTGCTTAGGATCCACAAGCATATACAGAACAGTCTCCTCATACAAACCCCTGCCTAGCACTGCTCAACAGAAAGAGGTTCTATGTCTCTCAGGGCTAGTGGCAAGAGGGATTCCCGGCTCCTAGGGTCACCCTCCAGGAAGTTTCATGTTTCAACACTCTTGTTTATATGGAGGTGATGAAGCTAGAGAGAGAAAGGATTCCTCCTTGTATGTGCACCATAATGTCTTACATTTTCTATTGGAATTTGTGTTTTTCTCTTACCTTTACAAAGCAAGCTTGGGGCTAGTGTCTGGAGCATGTTTGCAGTGCTGGTACTGCTTACAGTGGTTTACTCCTCTGTTGTGTGGATCTGATCTGATCTACTTCTGTCCCACCCCAAACAACTTTGAGAAGCTTTTCATGTTCTATTAGTTTTCAGGGACTTTGAACTCATAGTGTGACATCTGTCGCAGACATGAGCATTTCTGATGACACTGAGCTCATTGAGACCAAGCAAAGTTACAATACAGGTGGCATGTCTGTGTTGAAAGAAGGAAAAAGAAAGCATGTTCAAATCACAAGATAAATTAATGAGAAGAATGTAGGCTTGCAAGACCAGATTGGAGGCAGTATATATCACCTTTTCCCCACGATCTTGTTGGCTTTCTAATGTGATAGAAGTGACACAGTTAGCATTCACTGACACGGTCTGACGTCATCAGTGCAACATCCCTGTGATCCTCATGACTGTTATGTAGATGAGAAAATTGATTTGCAAAGAAATTAGACAGCTGGCCCGAGATCACACGGTGGGATGTTGACTTTAACCTCTATCTGTATGTTACCAAAGCCTACAAAACAATAATATGGAATTGCCTAGCTATATATGCTTTGGTTTTAGCTTTATTTTTAGTTGTGTAGTTCTTCATTACTTAAAAATAATCGAGCATAAGTATTACGTAAATAAAAAGATAAAACTTTCCATCATTCTCATTACTATTATCTGTGTCATCTCTAACTTTTTGGGTTGTCCTGGCTATAGATAGCTTCATGGATTCTGACCCAGCCTTCAAAGTCGATAGCCACTGCTGACTTCTTAGGAAAGGTGAGTATTTTTCTGAGATTTAAGGTATTTAATATTGATTCTGCTTAAATTAAATTCATACAGAGTGTAACTACTTAATCTCTTTGTCAGAGTATACTTTGTAAAGTGTGAGAAACATCATCCCTCAAATATACACATCCAGTATTTAACTTCATAGCAAGGGACACAGGAGGATGACCAATGGGGCTTAAAGAAAATCTAACAGATTGATTATACACATTTAGTCAGTCAAAAATGCTAGACATGGGTAAGGGAGAGGAGCTATTAGCTGTTGATGGCTTTTGGAGGAAAGAAAATCATTATTCTTCAGTGATATATCTATTGGTAAGTTGTCCGTTCCCTAGTAAATATAACTCTACATCCATGCTCATGCAAGCAACCCTAATTAAACTCAGTAGGTCACTGAAAAGTAAATAAGTAAGAGGGGGGCTTCTTGGGAAAAACATACAGATTAAAATATATTACATACATGTATGAAATTATCACAGAGTGAATAAATGAATGTTTAGTTTTTTTTTTTAAATTTCAGAACAAGATTCTGAACTTTGATCCAAAATTGGCTGATTTCAGGGCAATTAACTGCAACCTATAGACTTGTCCTTTTCCTGAATAAAAATTATTTTCAAGTCTAAAATCAGGCAACCATCCAACTTTATGGAGTCTGGGCTCTGATTAATAGTCAAATTTACGACTTTACTTCTCCTTAGAGAAATTATCTGAACAAATTTTCTGTAATGAAGGAAATATTCTCCATCTCATCTGGTCATTATGATAGCCACTGGCTAGCTTCATACAGTCCTTGAGCTTTCAGTATGAGTGACCAGGGAACTAAAATTTTAGTTTCATTTAATTTTGTTTGATTAATGTTTAATTTTGAAGAGCCATATGGGGCTAGTGACCACATTATTATATAGTCAAATCCTTGTCTGAACATTAAGTGACCTTTATGTGAACTAGCTAGAACAGTTAGTATGACTTTGAAAGGGCTCAGGATAATATGTTTGCCTTGTTTCCAAGCTTGTGGATTGTCATAATTAGTTTTGTCAGCTTGACACAAACCTAAACACATCTGAGAAGAAGGAACCTCAGATGAGGAATTACCTCTATAGGACGGGTCTGTGGGCCTGTCTGGGTGGGATGGGTTCTTGATTGCTAATTGACACAGGAGGGCTAATCCCAGTGTGGGCTCTTGCCACCCATGTGCAAATAGGCCTGAATTGGATAAGAATGGGGCCGAACATGAGCCTAGGAAAGCAAGCCAGAAAAGAAGCATTCCTCCATGGTCCCTGCTTCCATTCCTACCTCCAAGTTCCTTCCCCAGCTTCCCTAGATCATAGACTATAAGCTGTAAGCCAAACAAGCCCGTTACTCGTCCCGTCGTCGTCCCCCCCCCCCCCCCCCGTGCTTCATCACCACAGCAGAGAAGCAAAGGTTGTCAGGGGCTTTTTTTTATAAGGACTTTTCCCCCTCCTATATTTCCTTCTGTCAATCTACGTATTTTTCTGTGCTGAAAGAAAGCGGGAAGACACTGGTTTGTTTATAGATTGTTGCCAGTGGTGGCTCCCTTCCAGCTTTCAGATCAGACTGATGCCTCTCTGGGGAATGAGGATGTGGTCTTCAGGCAATGTAGCTAGGGTGGATGCAGGCCCAGCTGGGGACAGAGGGAACTGACATGTTGTCCCCAGGAGGTGAAGAATAAATGTCACGAGAAAGCCCTTGGAAACGGTTCTCATCCCGTTTCTCCATCAAGGACATTCAGAGATGAACTCTTCTCCAAGGCTGGACTTTAGTGTTATTCATGCTTGGGGTGGGTTCCTGCTAAAGCAATCTCAGGATAAGGAGGTCACTGGTTTTAACTGTTTATCAGCAAAATTCCTAAGAGGCCCTTCATATGGAGAACAGGCTCATCTAACAAGAAAAAGAGAGATGAGAAAAACGAAAATATGTATTTTATTTTGTGGTAAAGGGGTTGACGGTGGGACAGCAGTATTTATGAAGTGGAGATGTTTTCAACAAGGGAAGAGGTGAGGGAGTGGGATGGTGGGGACCTTCTAGAGGACCTGGCATACCTACGGCACTTAGAATAGAGCAGGTAATTGTATTTTAGGTCCGTCTCCGTCTCCCTGGTCTATGTTCCCAGCCCTTGCAGGGCCGTTAGCCCTTATTGAACTCAGTGCTCCTCGCTGGCTCCTCAACCTCCTCGTGCTTCCCTGTGCAGAGCCGTCCATGTCTCCTTTCAATGGTCTTCAGCATGGGATCCCAAAAGTTATGTTTGGCTTGTTTTGCCTTGAAGCTTACCTGCAGATAGCTTGTTGGTCTACCCCAGGTTTGTCGGTAGCCTGTCTCTGAATGGGACCTAATGCCTAAGAATGCTGACTTTGAAATCCATTTTCCAGGCCTGGCATTCTGTGAGGCTGTTTTCTTTCATCTTCTTTCACATTGCTCCAAATAAGTTGATACCATTACTGGAAGGTTAAGTGAACTTCAGGGGAAGTCACAAGAAGTCCCAGAAAAGGAAAGTCAAAGCAGGAATTCTGGTTGGGATCCCAACAGTTATGTTTTCAAATAGCCTTGAATATTTTCTCTTCAATATCCTTAAGCCACACTCACTTTAAAAGGAACATTTCTAGAGATATGTGTCAAGTATACCATAAAACCAGAATGCCTGTCATTCCCCCCAACTGAGATAATGGAACTAAACAATGAGTTTATTGCTCTTGTTCAGGAATATGCTTCCTGAGTTATAACAAGCACAGTTTATTGAGTAATGACTGTGACCCAGCCAGTGTGGAAGAGCTGTCAACGCTCTTTGAATGCTCCTCACGCAGAGTTAGTGTGTTCCCTTGAGAAAAGTCAAATGCTTCACCCGAGATTACTCATCTAGCAAGTACAAGAACTACCCACAGACTAAACTCTAGGTGTGTTCAATTCCACGGTCCAACTGAAGAAGGTCATGAGTTCCAATCTCAGCTTTGCGTTTTAGAGGGCAAATAAATTGTTTGACCTCATGGGTATCTATTCACTTATTGGTAAAATGAAGACGATAACATTCTGTTTTCAAGGTTAAGGAGTGGAGGCTCGTGAGAATTTATTTCTATACTTTAAAATGATAGACATATGTACTGTGTTATTATTTTATGTGTCTATTAGTTGGTGGCATGCTGAATTAATAAGATTCTAATTAATTGACAAGGAATGCTCAGATTGTAGTTGAGACGCCTCTCTATTCATAAAAGGAAGACATTGGCTTTGGACTTGATCCAGCATGACTTAGTTACTGAAGGACAATTTAGTTCAATTAAAGCTGCCCCAGCTAACGAAATAACTAACTCACAGCTCCCTGGTTCTGCCCTGTGTTTTGACGCTCTCATTTATTTTACAAAGTATATAAATATACAAGAGGCCAAATAAGACACTACTACACTGTTTTATATGTGTTTATGGTCTAGGTTAGAAAACTTGACATGAATTTGAAGATCCTCACAGTATTCTTCTTCCTTTATTCTAAGTTTTGGGTGATTTTTCTGGCTTTGCCTGTCTTACAGTCTTATTTCTATTCTAGGGATTCAGATAACCTTCCTAATTTTTAATGAGACTTCTCATGATTTTAGGACTCTCTTTTCTGACCCAGAACAAAGAAAACCAAAATGGACTTAATTGAGATCACTTTTTGATAGCAAAGTCCTGGGTTCTTCCAGAAAGGCTATTGTCATTTCCTAAAATCAGAGAGATGACCTTCTAAAACCATCTCTGTCAGGATGACACATTTTTGGAGAGACATAAAATTTAGCACATCATAGGATTGCTTCATGCAATATTGATACTTGACTTTTAATTTTTTTCAACTTCAGGAGCAAATGCATCCCTAGTTTAAACAATGCCTTCTTTAAGGGACACTGCCAAAACGAAATATGAAACAAAAGAAAAAGCCGGACTAAGTCACTGGAAAACGACTTGGCTACACTGCTGAATATTCATGATGTTTAATTTTGAAATCATTTTCAAGACAAATTTCGTAGAGACATCAGCTTTCAGCAACAAAGAGGAAACTCAGTAGACATATCCGTAGACCTTATCACAGAATATGATCTATACACAACATCTTCCTTAGTGGGCCATTTCTAAGGACATTGTGAGGGAATCTTCATTACCCAATAACTTTCAATTAACAAGATGGTACTAAAATGTTTGTTAAGGCAAACTGTTAGTGATAATAGAAGGATGAAGAGAAGAAGAAGGAGAAGAAGAGGAAGAGAAGATGCCTACCATTGGTTGTGTTGAGTGAGACCATGCAAGCAAAGTTCTATTCTTTTCCTAGATGTGACTCTTCTTTTCTCTGAGTATTGGCAATGCTCAGCAGACACTTTCAAACACCTAACCTCCATGTCTGAGACCAGCTAAGAGGAAATGACCAGGAATAAGGATTTAGCAAAAGGACAAACAAAAACCAAAACAATCTAGGAATGTTTATCTTGGACTTCACATCAGGGAGAGGTTAAACAAAATATACAGTCAAAAATATTTGTCCAGTAAATCCTACCTGTTAACAGTATAAACTTGGCATTAAAAGCCCCAGTCCTGTATTTAGGAAGCAGTGATAGATCCAAGGCAATACAAACAAAACCTACCATCTGTTTCCATTTGAAAAAACACTCCATCTTACACCTGTCAGAATGGCTAAGATCAAAAACTCAAATGAAAGCCCATACTGGTGAGATTGTGGAGAAAGGGGAACACTCCTCCACTGCTGGTGGGAATGCAAGCTTGTACAACCACTATGGAAATCAGTCTGGCGATACTTTAGAAAACTTGGAATAGTTCTACCTCGAGACCCAGCCATACCACTTCTGGGTATACATCCAAATGATTCCTCACCAAATCACAAGGAAGTTTCCTCATCTATGTTCACAGCACCCTTATTTGTAATAGCTAGAAACTGGAAACAACCCAGTTGTCCCTCAACCGAGAAATGGATAAAAAAACAAAACAAAACTGTGGTACATCTACACAATGGAATACTACTCAGCCATCAGAAACAACAAAATCATCCAATTTGTAGCCAAGTGGATGGAACTAGAGAACCTCATCCTGATTGAGCTAACTCAGACTCAGAAGGATGCACATGGCATCTATTCACTTATAGTCGGATTTTAGCCATATAGTACAGGACAACTATACTACAACCAATGCACCAAAGGGAACAGGAACATAGAGACAATTTGCCCTAGTGGTACTGCCTTGTAGGCCCCCAGTGTATGAAGACGCTCTTGACCCTCATATGAACTGCTGAACTGGAGTGAGGGACTGTTATGTAGGGAAACTCCACTCCAGAAAGGATAGGGGATAGAGGATGGGAGAGCAGGACTGGGAGGGGTGGAAAGAGGGCACTGTGATAAAGATGTAACCTGAAGTAATAAATAAATATTAAAAAAAGACACCCAAGCTTCCATAATAAATCCTCTAGGTCTACTTAGAATGGAATTACTATGCCTCGTTGGGAGAAGAAAGGCAGGAGAGAAGTCTTAAACACTTTAAGTTGGCACACACCGTGTGAAGAAGATGAAGCATCAGAAATGAGCTGACTCTTGATTTTCTCTTCTGAAAGAAAAAAAGAAACCTCTTGATTGTTCTTGCTGACTGTAACAGCAAGGCCTACCTCTAATCATGTTTCTTACTGATGAAGCCTCAGAGGGTATGGGAAAAGATCAATCTTATCATGATATGCTTTCCTTTTGATTTGATTAGTTTGATTGATGCAGAAAAAGCTGTATCAGGTGGAAGGCTTCAAAGAGCCTTCAAAATACAGCCTGACCATTTCTTTGCCCTTACAGGGATCCTGAGTTATGGGCCTTAAGGTTTTCTTTCTTTCTTGTTTTTTTTTTCTCCTCCTTCTCTGGGTTCTGCATATGAATCAGAACACTTTGTACCATGGAGAAACAATATAAATAAATCATGTGATAAAATGACCTTTTTGAAATCACGTTTTGGCTGGAAAATGCTTTTCACAGCTGTCTCTCTGCTCTGACTGCAGATGCCAATGACAGCGAAGCTCTTACAGACCCCACACTGAAGTCTGACATCCAGTTGAATCCAATTCTGGGGAAGCTAAATTCAACACACTTCCTTTTCACATGTTTCTTGGCAGTTTGAAAATGCACACTGCCAGTGATCTGGCATGTGTGCAAATAATATCCTTATCTTTGGCCTTCAACATTGCTTTTGGGTGAAGAAAGTGGTTCTGGGAGAAGGGGCCTTAGAAAAGGATCTGGGAAGGATTGCTTACTTATTTATTGTATTTGTTTACTTGAATGATTACGACAGCTGGTTGTGTTGTCCTGGGAATTGTTGGCTATAGTGGCATGTAAAGCAGGAAGTGGCTTGAGAAGTGACATGGGAGTCCTCTTTTTTTGTTGTACCTTCACTAAAAAGTGTGACAGGTCTACATATGCCAGGAAATGAGACCCAGATACTGGGGGCAGGGAGTGAGATAAGTGTGGGGACCACTCCTCCAGGTGTCAGTGTTTTGAGGAGGTATCTGATACACCGCTCTATTTGTGAACATTGCCTAATCCACATGTCAAACAGCATTTTCTCTGTGTGTCCAGGATATGTCCTGTTTGTGTTCCTTTCCAGAAGGATTAGGATTAACAGATACAAGAGTCCCCAAAATGAGAGGCTATGAGGGAGGGAAGCATGGCTGGCCTTCCTTCCTTCCTTCCTTCCTTCCTTCCTTCCTTCCTTCCTTCCTTCCTTCCTTCCTTCCT
>CAJQZJ010001896.1:15840783-15865526 GCA_907164525.1 Lophiomys imhausi
CCTTCCTTCCTTCCTTCCTTCCTTCCTTCCTTCCTTCCTTCCTTCCTCTTTGTTTTCTAATTTAGCTTTGTCTGAGTCATCTTATGTCATTGGAAGCAGAACAAGAAGTAGGAATTAATCATTCTCTCTCAAAGCAGTTCTGCTCCTTTGCTCTCCTGATCACTCTAAGTTCTTTTGGAAGCATGTAAGGAATAAGTCATAATTTAAAAGCAAGAAGCATTTTCTCTCCTCCTCTCTAGGTGGCCTATGTGTGACTCCTGCCTGGAAATTAAGCCTTCCCTTTCCCCTTATTGTCCTTATGATTTCTCTCTGATCCTCTCCTCTGGCTCACTCAGTTCTTCTTCCACTTCCCAGAATTCTTCAAGTGTTCCTTACCCCTTTCCCTTTCAAATCCACTTCTAATCCTCCTCCTCCTCTTCTCTCTCCCTCTTTTCAAGACAGTCTCCATGTCTAGTTTACTCACTTTCTAACTTAGGAAATGGATTTGTAGTTTCCCTCAGAATCCTAGCACACTGAGGTGGACACGGAAGGGCGATGGAGCCTGCTCCTCCCACTCCTGCTCCTGGACTTCTTTTTGATCATTAAGATGGAAATTCAGCTTGTCATGGGTCAGTTCCACCAGAAATTGTTGTAAACTCTATGGGGGGGTGGGGGGGGAGAAGGTAAAATAAAGCAAAGTCTTGAAAACTGTTAGCCACATCTCAGTGATCAAACTTTTGGACAAGAAAAAAAAAAAACTTTTGTGTTTTTGAGGTCTTGAGGTCAAGTCATAAAAAGTAGATGGTTATCATTTTGTTTACAGTTTGAAATGTGGTTATGCTTTAGATGGGAGGAAAAGATGGTGATTAAAAAAATCAATGCCAATCATTTAATAAATGTAATAAGTAGATAAAATACTGCCTTTCTGTTAAAGGCAGTTGACAAGCTAACTAAATTCTAGTACAGATTCTACAATGTTTCGACCAGTCAACCATTTTGACCTACAAAAATCAGACTTTCATGTGATTCCACATAATGAACTGGCTTCATGTAAATTTTTGATTTAGGCTTAGTATACCTTTGCTCTCCTGTTCCTAAGTCTTGGAGAACTCACAAAGACTTCATCCCTCATTTCTTTTGTCAGTCCTTTCAGAGTCCTAGGGTTGGGTCTTTTTTCCTTATATTGTGATGGTACAGCTCACCTAAAGGTGTCAAATGTCAACATCTTAACCCTTGGTAATCTAGTACAGATTAGAAATTTATCAGAGGACTCAAAGCCTTGACCCAAACTATGCAGCTCAAACAGCTGTATGTGAAGGACACAGTGAGACGGATCGTGCAGATTAGAGATGGTATACCACATTGTTTAGGAGGGGGCAGCCTAGAGCATTGATTTTTACCCACTCTTTATCCTTAAAATGAGAAAATGAGGGCCAGGGCTGTAGTTCAGTTAGTAGAATGCGAGCCTAGCATGCATAAAGCCTTGAGTTCAGTTCCCAGTCATGAACAGGTTAGACAGATGGCACATGCCTGGAATCACACCATTCTGAAGTCAAGAAGGTCATTCTGAGTTAGAAGCTAGCTTGAGCTAAAGGAGAAACAGTCTCAAAAAAAACAAGGAAAAAAAAGAAAGAAAGAAAAAGAAAAAAAAAGAAACTACAACAAACTGTAAATGTCTTACTTAGGGTTTTATTGCTGTGAAGAGAGACCATGGGCAACTCTTATAAGGGAAAACATTTAATTGGGACTGGCTTACAGTTTCAGAGATTTAGTCCATTATCATGGTGGGAAGCATGGTAGCATGCAGGCAGACATGATGTGGAAACCAAGAGATCTACATCTGGATTGGGAGGCAGCAGAAAGAGAGAAAGAGAGAGACCCTTGGCCTGACTTGAGCATCTGAAACCTCAAGGCTTGCCCCCAAGTGACACACTTCCCCCAACAAGGCCACATCTACTCTAACAAGGCCACACCTCCTAATAGTGCCACTTCTTATGAGCCTATGGGGGCATTTTCATTCAAACCATCAGAGTAAGAATCAGGACCAGCCCCTCAACATGGCACCTCAGGGTGCAAGTGTCTTTGTCTCTGTGCTTAGCTTTACCTGCTGCATACTCCCTTCATTGATTTTTCTCATTCTTCTTCCACCAAGACTAGAGCCGAAGTAATGTATCTACAAAGAACACTTTTCATTTCCAGATGGTCAACACGAGCTTCTGCCCACCCCCAGCAGCCCCAAATTTTCTAGAGCCATTCAAAAAGTAGATTTAAAATGAATGTTCAAAATCAGAAAGGAACTTTTCATGAGCCAATTACTTGTAAGGAAACCTCAGAAAGTAGAAATTATCATAAGACTAAGCTAAAACTAAAGCCCAGCACGTGTTGAGAAGATTCATTTACAGTCTACCAACTTCCGTGTTTCCTCCCCAGCCCGGGCTGAGTGACACCCCTTGTACCTCCCTTGACTGAGCATTCTCTAATTACCTGGTCCTATACCGGTTTGTATCAATTCACAAGGAACTTGTGAAGCCACTCTTCCTTACTCACTTCACCACAATGAGATTTTAATACTGAATATATTCTGTCCATTTGATACATACATACATATATATACACACACATATATATTTATACATATATACAATGTACACCTGTGCTCTGCATGTAAAATGAGTAAGAGAAATTGCTGTAAGGAATAGATATCTGATACATTCCAATTTCCAAAGTACTTTTCCTTCCTACAAGATTCTTAAAAGTTTTTAAAAGCCTCTGCTTGATAGATATTATTTTTGTTAATTTAGAAAGATAATGGACACAGCACTAAGTGTTTCAGTAAACCAAAAACAAGTAAACACCACATATCAACTTATTATTATTTTAGCTTCTCACATTATGGAGTATGAATTTGAGGTGAGATATAAATTTCTTTAAACAAATGTGATTTGCTTGAATAGAAGTTGCCATACTCAGTAGGCCTTCATTTAATTACTTCTCATTCTTTTGACTACTGTATTAATCCATTTATGCTGCACCAACAAATACATGATTCTGGATCTTTTATAAGGAAAGGGATTTTTTTTCTTTTGCTCACAATTTTGGGAGTTGACAATCCAAAAATGGGGGGTCCTACATCTTCAACTTCTAAACAGAGCCCACTGGGCTACCATAACATGTAGAAAGCAGAAGAGACCAGACATGCAGTCTCTTTGTAACAGCCTGTTAGTTCTCTGTTGGGAGAACTAACTCTTCAGAATTAGAATTCACCCTTCCCAAGGGTAGAGCCCCCAGTAACCTACCTGACTCTATGCCTTTCATTAAAGGCTCCATTACCTCAGTACTGACACACAGAGAACCAGGCCCCTACCACATCTAAACTATAGCAACTATTCAATAAGACTTCATGCCTTCTAATCCCAATGATTCAGTAGCAGTAAGCAGAGATTATAGTGTTCATCGTCTCTGTGCTATTTACACAGACTTAGATCCAAATATATGGGATGAAAAGATTGCAAAGAAGTGTTCATCAGCTCACATTAACAGTTCTTTTCCAAAGCACAGTAGCACCTTGCCCCAGATGTAAATGGATAATTAATGGCCTTGTCTACTTGCCAGAATAGAGTCAATGATTCTTCTATGTGGTTCTATTTTTGCCTAGTTGATGACATTATATCCTTCCCATGTTGGAGTTTGATTAATCAATGCATCAAATATCAAAAAGATAATGACTTTGTCTTTTTAACTCATATTTTAATTAAGATATTTAATTAATCCCCATTGTCTTTCCCTTCAGTAGCTCTAATCTAGTGAATTCTTCTTTTGAGACCATTTTTGACATCTTTCTTAGCTTGGGCCTATTGGTTTGGAGATGGTTTGATTGATTCATGTGGCAGCTTCCTTTTTCAAAATGATCAATTAGAATTTTCTGTGATGAATAAGAAACCTAGAAAAAAATGATGTTTGTCTAGAAACTTTTGGTTAATCATGTTATATTAATAAAAATAAAACCTAAGTAGATAAGTGTGAAGAATAATTGGGCTGATGGACAGAATAGAGGAGGCTCTCAGGCAGTAGCCGAGTGTCCCACAGTGTGCACACACTGCAATCAAACCCAGGAGCAGCAGGGAGCTAGCTCCAGATTTGTAGGTCAGAATATATATACATAATATTTAATATAATGAATTGTTAATATATTAATATTTCCATGTGACTTTTTCATGTAGACTATTTTAAGAATTTTCAATTCCCAGGGGGTAACATCTAAACAATTCATTAAAACTTGCCACTGTTGCAGTACTTGAGTTATCTAAGCATGGAAGCTTGAAGTCATGGAGAAGGTATGAAATAGCAGAACTCATAGTCTCCAAGCTTCCTGTTGCCATATCATCTAAGCCAGAATTCTTCAGTTAGTGGCAAGGGCTTGTGGTCCTCACCTTTAATGTGCTTTCAGTCTCTGGAAAATTACCTGCCTGGCGTATTTAACAGTCACGAAACCCTAAGGAAATAAATTTTGTTTTGTTTTTCCAGTGAGAAAATTTAAGCTCAAAGTATTTAAAGGTACTTACACAAGTCCTCTGTCAGATCACCCTAGGCTGAGGCCAGGGCATTCATTCTCAAGTAGGGGAAACTCTTTTTCCTTTCCCAACAATCATTGGGCATTGTTTGGAAATGCTTCTGTTGCTCCCACTGGAGAACAAGAATCCCATGGCCAGTGGCTGCTGGCTGCTCAGCATTCTCTAGAGTATGGGAACATCACCGTGTACATAAATGGGCTCATAGTGTCACTGTTGAGCAAAGTTGGCCTAGGGTCTCCAGTGCTGACCAACAGAACCCTTGCAATGATGAATCTGTTCCATGAATCACCTGAAGTGCTGACTGACATGGCTGAGATGAACTGAAAGCCAATTCCATCCATTCATGAATGCTCTGAATTGTCCAGTGGTCATTCAGTCAGACACTTTAGGTCCTACTTGTATACTAGTCAATCCTTCCTTGTTTGTGACACACCCTGATAGTAACACTTTCACAGAGTTATGATAAAAGCTGAATACAAGAAGTATGTGTGAATTGGGCTCATAGCTGCTCTGTTAGGATGTAGACATTAAATCTATACAGTTTGAATACCTTTATCCAAAAGCTAAAGAACAGAAGTTTTTCAGATTTTGGACTTTTTTTCAGATTTTGGACTACTATATCTCATTATAATGAGATATAATGAGTATGGAATATAAGTGTCAACTCAGAATTCATTTGTGTCTACATATGTATGCACACACATTCTCTGGAGGTAATTTTGCACAGTATTTTAATAATTTTGTACATGCATCAAAGTTCGAATACACTGAACCATAAGAGGTCAGGAATTAAATCTTCCACATGTCTGGTTGTGTTGGCATTCAAAACCTTGCAGATGTTGAAGCTTTTTTCCTCTGTTAGATATTCAGATTAGGGATGTTCAACTTGTATGTGAAAACTGCTAAGTGTTTGCATCTGCTTATTATAGACACACACATCCCTGAAGCAATTTCCCAAAAGAATGGTTTTACATAATAACTACATATTTAGAAATTTCACAGATGAATAAATGATTAGGTCCCTAATCCTGTTTCATCCCCATGTGTCACCTCTTGAAGCTGCCATACATGCCAGGACCCCAAATATGGGAGACTCATTTCTCTAGATCCACGAACAACGAAACTGGATTAAATCTATCAGGATGTGTTAGCAAGGCCCCTTACACCCATCACCAAGCCCAGGCTTCCTTAAACATCAGCACTGCCTATATAACCATGGTGAGTTCTGAAAAGAGACATGCATGTTCTCCTTTTGGAAGCTCATCTTTTGAAACCTTTCAGTGTCCTGGAGACCTATTCCACTTCTGTAGCTTTGAGGTAGTTCTGGGAGACAAGCAAAGTGATCCTTTAGGACATTGCTTGGGTGCAGGGGATAGAACAGGCAGATCTAGTGATGGCCCTTTTAGGGGTAGCTGGAGTCTGGACTCAGACCTCCCTGAGGCTGGGGAGTAGAATTAGTCTTTAAATCTCAAGGTGTCTGTGTGTCAGGAAAGAAGTCAGTTGATGAAAAGTCTTGCAAAGTTAATATTGGAATAAAACCAGTTAGATTCTCTTTGCATTTATGTTCTCATTGTCTTTGAGTTGGATTCCCACTGGGACAGTGCCTAAACTCAAAAGAAAAGAGTGCAGTACTAAAGGATGAGTCAGAAGAAAGACACATGGTCTGTCCTTTCCTCATTTTTCTTCTGGGTTTTGTATCCCTTGTCAGCTGTCTAGAAAAGCCCACTCCAACCAGCATGCATGTAAACCAGGCTTCTCTTCACGCTTATCTACCTTATTGTTTTTACCGTAGAAATTTTCTTCATAACCTTCAGGAATCATTACTACATGTTCATAGAGTCACTGCCTGGTGTCTCTATGTCTAACCATTGTCATAGTACACCTGAAGCAGCAGGCAGTGTCTAACTTCTTTATGGGGCATCTTTAGAAGCCAGCACAGTGCCTTAAACACAGTGTGCGTTTATTGAACATTAGTTGGATGAAGGAATAAATGTAAACCACATTGATTCACACTGAAATGCTGCCAGCTCCTTTTCTTAGGGATGTAAGTTATAAAACACTGCCAAAAGATAGTTTTCCATGTTCTAGGAATGAATATTCCCAACTTATATTTCTCCCTAGATCTGAGATAAGTTTGATTGAGAAGCAGTTTTACAAATCATAATTGTCTCTAACTTCAAGATCCAGGGATATGACCTCTAAGGATGAGGCCATTAAAGGGAAAATTAGTCAAGCAGTTATGTGAAACATGCAAATTTTAGGTCAAAAGCCCTCTTAGACATGAGTTCCAGGGATTCTATTTCTGACAAGAGGGTGCAGTAGGAACTCAGCTCAATGATGTTCAACAAAGATCCTATTTCAGAACCTTCAGAAATATAGTGAGACCACCTTTTGATAAGCACTTAGCACTTACGATGTTCCTACTATGGCTATTTGACCGGGGGAGGGGGGCAGCTAAGTTACAAAGAAGACCCGGCTGTTGCAGCCTCAGTTTTAGCTTGTAAATCTTAACAAATTTGGTTTCACCTCCTGGTGATTTTGGACAAGTTACACACCCTTCTTAACCATTTCCTTTCTCATCTGTTAATTGAGATGATAACAGACTATACATTGAACTCCTGCAATATAATATGAATATTTTTGCTTAGGGATTTACGATAGTGCTCAGCACATAGAAGGTATTTTACAAATGTCAATCATATATGATGATTTTGAGTACAAATTCTTTGGTACTTTTCCATTGAAAGTGAAGGTATGACCCCTTTTCAGAGTGTGGGTGAGCTTGTGATGACTCACTAATGATAAAGTATGGTGACCCTGGCATGTTGCTGCCTTCTAAGCAAGAAGTAGTAAGAAGACAATAGCTCCCACTTATGTTTACTGCAATACTGATTGACCTTGGAAGGAGTCCCACTTCCATAAGGCCACCATGATACAGAGGGACATGATACTCTAGGCTAGTTGGCAGGTGAGCTTCTACGAGTCTCCTGTCTGTGCCTTCCAGCTTCCCATAGGTATTCTGGCTTTACAGACACTTGCATTGTGCACCCAGTTCTTAGGTGGGTGCTGTAGATTCAAACTCAGGTCCTCAGGCCTGTGTGACAAGTATTTTACCCACTAAACCATCACCCCAGCCTCACTGTGAATTTCTGAGGAGGCAGAGAGCTGTATGGAGTTGGCTTGTGTTTGTATCTTCTCATCTAGTTTTCAAGTGGGGAGGGTGTCCCATACATACAATTTTCCCTTCATACAGCAAATTGAAGTCTGTTTAAAACCAACATCTATGTGTCATTTCAGCTGCTTCTTTTGTCCCCTCAGGAGTATAGACTCCTGTCCTGGTCTACTGATGGAATGGCCCTGCATAGTCAGTGAGTAGAAAAATGGCCTCAATCTTCAGCCGTTTGGCCCCATTTCTCTGACAGACTTTGATTATAGAGCAGGAATTATGAAGGACTTACCTACCCTGTCTTGGCAGCGCTAGGCTGTCGACTTACCTGCTTCCAAGTTTTGTCCTTTTTGGACAGCAGTCTGTCTACAGTTGAAGCAAGGGGTTTTTCTTGCCAAGAGAAAGGCTTACCACCAATTCAACCATCTCTCACTGGAGATTCTTCGATGCTCATCTTCTACTTGGAGTAGAATAGGGGGTGCTGTCAGGAGCTGACATGTCTCGATATCAAAAAAATCTTAAGTTAAGAAAACATCTTTGAATGCCATATTCTGCAGATCTCTTGAGGTTTTTGAAGATACCCTATCTATCTCTTATATTTAGATAAGCAAATGTTGCTTGTCTCTTACCAACTTGATTTCTGAGTAGCTTAGAAAATAACTGTGATTGATTGTCATAGTAACTAACAAAATGACACGCTTGCATGACTATTAGTTTCCCTTTCTTAATTATCCTAAACAGTTTATGACAGTTGGTAACAAGAGGCCAAAACTTTATATTTCATTTTTAAGCATTACTAGGTACAATACCTTTGAGAAGCATTACCCTTAATTTTCTATCAATGTACGAAGATCAATATCAATGTGGCCAAATATAATCTTAATTTTGTATCAATATACAAAGATCAATACTGATGTATTCCAATACCATCTTAATTTTGCATTAATATACAATGATCAATACCAATTTAGCCAAATATAATATTAATTTTGTATCAATATACAAAGGTATATGTCTGTCAGAGAAACGGGGCCAAACGGCTGAAGATTAATGCTGTAATGTATGGAGAGAAAATGGGAACTGCCCAGACAGCCACTGGTATGTTCTTTCTTAGTTTCAGAAGCTGCAGTCCCTGCACTTCCTATATAAGCAGATATATTTATCCCTCTCAGGTCTCTGAGGTGGTTGAAGAATAGATAGCTAGAGTCTCATAGTTAAATTTTGAGTTGTTTAGGAATCAAGAGGGTGTTCTGGATCTAAGAAGATGTTTTTAAAATTGTGATGCAAGTTAGTATGAAAGCTGAGTTAGATATAGAACTTTAAACTCATGGAGATGGTTAGATAGTAGAATGTTAAAGTCAGGTGCCAAATACATACGGACTAGACATTGGGAATATATGCTAAACCATATAACTCTCATAATTGTGGCCTATTTATTTCTGTTTTGTATTGTATTTATAGTTACAAGAGAAAGAACCATTTGTTGGACTGAAATGGAGAGCTGTTGGGGGGAAAAAGAAATACCTTAAAGTTAAAAAAAAAAGGGTAGAGGATGGGGGGTTGAGGGGGAGAAGCGTGGAAGGGTGGGACTGGAGGAGGAGTAGGGACGGGATTGTGATTGAGATGTAACTTGAAAAAATAAAAAATAAATTATTTTTTAAAAATGGCCTCTTTTTTTTTTCTGAGTAAGTATGCAAGTGAGGGTGTTAAAGAGGGCTGCTAAGGTAGTTCCTCTCTTTGGGACATCCCCACCCCTCTGAAGGAACAACTGAGACTTATTCATAAGGAAATAAATGGCTGGTCACAGAGTCACCCAGAGACTGATCCTCCTTGGCAGCTGCAGGATGCTTTTTTCCGTTTCATGTCTGTTTGTAGGCACCCTTATGCATATATCCCTGTAGCACTGTTCCTGGGCAAAGAAAGTCTTTAACTGTGAAATAATTATGGGACCCAGTCGCCTTACATCAGCATCAACTTTAGAAAGAAGGAAGACAGAAACATCTTCCTTGGAGCACACCTGTGAGCCTCTCTGACTAGAGCTTGGTGAGTGAATGGCCCATTATCTGTCATCTGGTGACGTGGTCACTGCTAAACCAGGACAGGCACAGCTGTTCACAGCTGCACACAAGATGTGAGCAAGCAATGGTGTCAGCCAGTCGTCCTCATGTGCTGTGTGGCTTCATTCAGTTCCTCTGAGAATGGTCTCTGATACTGTGCTCTAGCAAGGATCTAATCATCACATCTGAAAGGCACGCGCAGGCCGGATTTCCTGGAATGAGGTGGTGCTCTCTGTATGACTCTTGTCTCAGTACCTACCCCTCATCACAGTGAGTGTGGAGGAACTCTCTCGACATTGAGTGTGTTTTTAATGGGCCCTGAGCAGGGAGTGAACTGAGGTGGAACAAATGTCCTCATTATTTGAGAGAGAACCACAGTTGCCCTGAGCTGCTTGGCTATGTTAACTGACACCAGAATGCTCTTCACCAAACAGCTCCATGGAATATGACAACCAAAACAAATTTTTTTTAATTAAGCATTTGCTATATGCTAAACAATCATACTGAACCAAAAAGGGCAATCGAACGATTTTCTATTAGAGTGTAAGTTTCACATTTTGCTCCTGGATGCCTTTAACATGGCTGGCACAGCTTTCAAATTCAATGAATGGTAAACAAGTGAACTATAACACACACACACGCGCACACACACACACACACACACACACACACACACACACAAATCAATCCAAAGAGCCACCTTTGATAGATTAATAATAGTCTCCTAGTAAGCTGTACCCAAAAAGATCAGAAAGTCACATCCAGGTACAGTGGGAACTATGGCCTTGAAAAGGTACGGGCCGTGTGCTACACATGCACTGAACATAATTGATGCAGATATTCTCACCCACCTCTCACCTGTCAGTTTTTGGTTTGGTTTGTTCTTTTAATCTTTAGCTCTCAATTTCTGAAATGAGTGGCTGTCAGGGTCTAGGCACAATAAAACTCTCTTGTCTTCACAGCTCCCAGCTCTTCTCAATCTTTATACCCCCAGCAGTTTTGTTATTTTTGTTTGTTTGTTTTTGTAAGTTTCACAGTGTATCCTGTTAAATAGAACACTTAAAAGGACACATTTAATCAGGTGTGGGGGACCATGTCCACTATCCTAGCGTGTAGGAAATGGTGGAAGGAAGATCAGGAGCTCAAGATCAGCCTGAGCTATATGAAAGCCTGTCTCAGAAACAGTAGGAATAAGATGACATACGGAGATGGCCTGAGAATCAAGCATTTGCCATCCAAGCATGGAGACAAGAGTTCAGATCCACATACCCATGTAAATTCCAGGCTGTAATCCCAACACACAGAATGCAGAGAGACTGGAGACTCCCAGAGCAAGATTGCTAGCTAGAACAGTCAAATTAGAGGGCTCTATGTTCAAGTGAGGGATCCTGCCTCTATACATAAGGTAAAGAGGCCAAGACACCTGACAGCCATCTCTGGCCTGTAATGTGTCCACACAATGTGCATGCACACCTATAAACACATGTGTGCCCACACAAGTAAACGTGTACACATACCACATACACAATAAACCCACATACATCAAACATAAATATTTAAAACTTGTGCTCAATTAGCAAAGCTACCCTCTTGCATTTAACTCTTTTAGTGCCAAAAGAACAAGTTTGGGCACTACTTACAAAAAGAAACTCCAAAACAATGCTATTTTTCTGACTACTAAATAGAGTTTCTCTTTTAAGGATTCAAGCAAACTATTCCAAAAGCTCTTGGACAGTCACTGTGTGCCAGTAATTGGGGGCAAAAAACAATCAACCACAGCTTCTGGTTGCAGAAGCCAATCTATTGATCTCTGAACAATTAGGTTCAAAGGTTTGCCAACAAAACATAGCCATTTTTTCCCTTCATTATTTTTGAAATTTTTAATAGCTGTGCATTAATACATAAGTTGGAAAAAAGAATCCATGTGAATATAAGTAAAAATATGTCTGAATATATAATCAGAAGGTGGTGTTTCTAATGGCATTTTTCTTTGATAGTAAAATAAAATGAGCCTCAAGATTCATAAGGGGATGCCTTGTTATTCTTCCTTAAAACTAAGACCTAATATGAAGGGAAACTTGAACTTAACCATTTTAATAGTAAAGGGAAGTGAAGAATGGATTTCACATTAAAATTGCATAGCATATTATTCCTATAAGGTTAACCTGACATAATATCTGATTTGATAAAATTTTACATTCTCTATTTTTTTCCTGGAAATATTTGTTAGATAAGTAAATAAGGAGATATATATATATATATATTATATATATATAAATATATATAAAACACTGGTGCTCAACTCACTACCTCCTTCTTGTTTTAGTCCAGTACCCCAGCTTATGCAATGGCACCACTCACATTTAGGGCGGGTCTTCCAACCTCTATTAATCCAATCCAAACACATTCCTCGCTGAGATGCCTGGAAATTTGTATCCTGGTTGACTGAAGAACCTATCAAGTTGACAAGCAATAATAACCACAGTCAGATGGCTGAGAATGGCTGTCCTTGGCTCATGCATTGAGATCTGGCTTTGAGCTCCCTGGTCCACCTTTGTGTTCTCTTTCATTATAGATTTGAATTTCAAGACAGAAAGAAAAATTTAACCCAGGAGAACCTTCAGCTTCTGTTTTCCCAGGTCTGCCTATGGGCAACCTCTGTAACTGGATGCAACTGGACCTCATTGTCCACAGACTGACACAGGTACCCCCTGAGCAGACTTGATTTTAGAAACAATATACTGCATTTCCATTCCAGGACTAGAGTGTGACGCTTACTCTTGTTGCTTTGTTGCTCAGTTTGGAGGTTAAGACAGTTTCCTGGAGAGCCTATCAATACTTCTGAATTTTTAACATTCATAAGTATAGCCTGAAGGTCATTTTGAAATAGGCTCCTGGCCTTTACTCAGAATCCATGGGGCTGTGAGTCTGGGACCCAGAGATCTTTTTCTAAGCAAGTTCCTAGGTAACCCTGGTGTCTAGGAACAAACTTCTGAGGACTATCATTTGAGAAATGATTTAAAATGAGGTTTTATTTTATTTTGTCTTAATACTCCTTTGACACAGATTGTTTCTGTAAAGTACAAGAATAATCTGCTAGAAAAGTGACATAATACAGAGATATATGCATATAAATGCCATTGGCAATGTGGATCTCACAGGCAGCATTTGCTGTCCAAATTACTAGAAAAAGTTCCAAAAGTATCTCAGCTCTTCTTAGTGTCAGGCCTTGGGGTCTGCCACAGTTCCATGCCTGATGGGTGGGCACCATTTAGACATCCTTTCAGTGACTAATTGCCTCACAAATTTCGGGAGTAAAATCCAAAGACCCTAAACCTAAGCCACACTTCCCCAAGCTGGCAGCAAAAACCAGCATGCCTCTTTTAAAGAGCATTTCAACAGTCTTGTACATACATGCAACAAGTGTGAGTGTATTTAATACCCCGGTTATAACAATATCTTGTTATCACCCCCTCTTCCCTCTCAACCTCTTCTTCCTAGCTATCTCCCAGTGACTACACCATCCAAGACAATGACACTCCCTCCTGTGGCAGCCATCAGCACGTAACAGTCAATAGTTCCTAGGGAAGGGTGAGTCCTTTGGGTGCCCCTCTGAGCACGATGTGGTGCTGAGGGCCCAGGCTTGTGCCAGTGTACACCACTGTTGGTGGTTGCAATGGCCATGCCACAGGCGGATGGCAGCATTCCATGGCATTCCCCTCCACCCTCCTGTTCTTACAGTCTTTCCACCCCCCTTCCTTATGCTCCCTGGACCTTGGAGGCATGATGCAGATGTCCCATTTATGGCTGAATGCCCAGCAGTTACTTGCCCTCAGCACTGTGGCCAGATCAGTCTTTCATGGTCTGATTGTTAAAGAGAAATAATTGTGGCTTACTTCCAGGCTGATTCAATATTACAAAAAGCTTCTTAGTATGGCTCACTGTGCAGCATTCTCAAGATGCTTCTGTTGACAAACTTTTATTGTGGCTTTAAAAATTTTTAAACACAAACATATACATATTCATGGTATAACATGATGTCTAAATACAGGTATACATTACACATTTATCAGTTGAAAACTTTATGGCTCACACTTTCAGACCCTTTTCTTGTAGCTTGTGCTGTGTAAAATGCATTGTCATCTGCTGTCATCACATTGTGCGGTAGCATCAGAACTTCATGCTACTATTGAGATATGTTGGAGTGATGTTTTGTGCACTGTGTAAAGGTTGTCTTTTTTTTTTTTTTTTTTTTAGGTTTTTCTAGAGAGGGTTTCTCTGTGTATCCCTGGCCGTCCTGGACTCACTTTGTAGACCAGGCTGGCCTTGAACTCACAGAGATCCCCCTGCCTCTGCCTCCCGAGTGCTGGGACTAAAGGCGTAGGCTACCACGCCCAGCGAAAGGTTGTCTTTGTATATTCAAATCCTGATTTCTGTACCAGCAGAGAGCTGACTGCAGAATGGACTTCGGTATTGTTAAGCATCACCTGTCTCATTTTGTAAACATTGTTCTCCATCACTTTCTGATTGGTTGAATCAAGAGCCTGCCAGCCTATAGCAAAGGCAGGAGAGAATAGGAAGGATTTCCAGAGAGAGAGGAACTCTGGGAAAGAAAGTGGTGCAAAAGGATTTGCTTATAAAACTCTGAGGAAGTTGGATATATGAAACTGAGGAGAGGTAAGGAACCACGTGGCATAACATAGATTAAACATAGGTTGTAAGAACAAGTTGGGAACAACAGTAAGCTAAGGCCTAAAGCTATATAAATAAATATGTCTCCATGCCATTATGCAGAGCTGAGGCAGACATGCGAAGTCCGTACAGTTTTAGAGACTCAACTCAGTACTGACTCATCGGTCCACATTCCCTTTAGTCTCTAGCAATTTCCATTCTGCTCTCCACCTCTGGGAGATCAGCACTTTCTGGATTCCACAGGAGTGAGGCCGGCCACATGGTATTTGTCTTTTCATGCCTGGAGTAGCTAAGTCAACATGACCATCTCCAGTCACATCTACGCGACAGATGCCACAGTTTCTTTCTTTTCTATGGATGAACAGTATCCCACCGTGTATGCGTACTGCAATTTTTTTCTTGTTGTTCACGAGGGAAGGGGCAATTGAGTTTCTTTGCATTTCTTGGCTCCTGTGTATAGTGCTGCACTGAATGTGGAAGTGTAGATATCACACTACAGCTTTCACTTTCTTTGACTATATATGCAGGAGTGGGGTTCCTGAGTTGTGAAATAGTTCTATTGTGTGTGTTTGTTTGTTGTGGAAAGTCCACACTCTTTTCCATCCTCATTGTACTAATTCACACTCTCATCAACAATGGATGGGGTTCCATTTTCTTTACCTCCCACGGTACTTGTTATACTTGATGTTTTTAACAACCAGCCTTGTAAGAGTGAGGTCCTATGTCATTGTGAGTTTGATTTGCATTACCCTGGTGATTTTTCATAAGGAGCCCCTTTTCCTATATCTGTTAAGGTCTATTCCTAATTTCCAATCAGGTTTTTTTTTTCTGAAGAATTTTTTTAAGTCCTTTAAGAAGAATGTCCTGGCAAATAAGCAGCTGTCATGAGATCTACCATCTATAACATGTGCCTCCCCTTGAAACACTGTCAATGACTGGCAGCATATTCTGAACCCTTGCTGTGTGCCCAGAACACTGTGCTGTTGATAACTGGCATGCTCTTTCCCGCCCCTCCTCACTCACAGCCTAAGCTGAAACAAGGCAAGTATAGCCACCCTCAGCAGAGAGGAGGAAAATGAGACCCTAGAAGTGTGACATCTTGAATGAGATCATTCAGAGAAGGCAGGTGCCCTGGTGGCTTCGTGTGCCTGTGTTTTCATGTCTCTGTTTCACCCATTCTTGTTTTACTCCAGGTCTTTTCCTTCAGAAACCCAGATTAGGGTAAACTGTATGTTTTATGTAAAGCCATGTGAGAAGTCACTGGGGGACTCAGACCACAGGTAGGGCTCTGCCATGGATAATTAAGGCTCAGAAAGCTTTACTTTCCTCCATGAGCATCACTGAGGTCTCAGCCAGTTTTCAAGAGCAAATATTCCTGAGAGGCCTACAATAGATGTGCCCTGTGGTCAGATCACTTGAGAGGGTATACGGTTTGAATGGCCACCATATTCTGAGCTGCTATTATGAGCTAAGAAAAATGATCAATTGTTTGTAGATTGTTCATTAGAGTGTTTGTGTTTCCATCTCTTTGACCAGAATTCCTGACAGGAACAGCTTAAGGGGAGAACATTTTATTTTGGTACGCAACTTCAAAGTACAATCTATCCTGTGGGGAAGAGGAGACTCAGCTCTGTGTTGGTGGGAGCCTGCAGCTGAGCCTTGTTCACATTCTGGATGTGGACCAGGAAGCAGAAGAGAAGGATAGAATCAGAAGACAGAATCATCTTCCCATCCATCCCACATGTCTACTTCTGCCATTCAGGCCCCACTTGCTACAATATCCAAGGCCTTCAAAATAATGCTGAGATCAAGCTTTAAGTTAGAGAGAGACGCCTGTCTCAAACAAAACAAAACAAACAAAAAACAAAAAGCCGAACAAACCAAACCAAAACTAAGAACATGTGGGTAAGGGTTCAGATCCAACCATCACAGAGAGGCTGACTAGAACATGGCTCCTTTTGAGGTGAATGCAACTAGGTGCCACACGACTGATTTTATTAACTTGACATTTTCCCAAACAAAGGAATCCCTTTCTTATACAACCAATATCTTTTTGTTTTTGTTGTTGTTTTGGGGTGGGGTGGGGGTTGTTTTGCTTTTTCTCTCTTTTTTCTTTTTTTTTTTGAGACAGGGTTTCTCTGTGTAGCCCTGACTGTCCTGGACTCACTCTGTACAGTCAGAGATCCTCCTGTCTCCACCTCCTGCATGATGGGATTAAAGGTGCGCACCACCACTGCCTGGCACAATCAATATCTTAAATAGTATAGATGATCATGGAAACAGACTGAAAAACAAAACTCTAAAGGCTTGTTCGGCTCCCACATTATAAGAATGTGTGAGTGTTTTTCTTGCTCAACAGTGTAGAAAAGCCAAAAATAATCTCAAAAATAATAATAGCTAGCCGGGCGGTGGTGGCGCACGCCTTTATTCCCAGCACTTGGGAGGCAGAGGCAGGCGGATCTTTGCGAGTTCGAGGCCAGCCTGGTCTACAAAGCGAGTCCAGGACAGCCAGAGCTGTTAAACAGAGAAACTCTGTCTCGAAAAACCAAAAAAAAAAAAAAATAATAATAATAGCTACACCTAATAGTAAGTGCTGTCATTAACCCTCCACTAGACTAGACACCCAAACACTGTTCAGAGTACTGTGTCCAGACTGACTCACTTAACAACTATAAGTGCCACTACGAGTATTAGAGTACTTATTATCTATAATCAGTATAGACAGTATTATCCCATTTTATAGCCGGGGAAGCTGAGGCTCAAAGAGCAGTGGTCCGATGAAAATGAGCCCTCTAAGAGAAACTTAGGTTTCCCCAAGGGCAGGATTAGGCAACATTCAGACACACAAGCCCATCCTATTTGTATCTGACTGCCCCTGTGCTCATTAGCATATCAAAGCCCCTACTGTGGCTGTGGTCTGTACTGTTGAACATTTCTGACTTTTTGTACTGTCCCTCTGCTTAAAAACCTGGCTCACATTCATTACCCTCTTGATCAAGTTACAGACAAAAGCAGCCTTCAAATTAGGCCTATTAAGATTTATTTTTAATGAGGAGATAATTCCTCTAACAACACAAGCCAGACTTGTGTGGGTACGATTACACAATCTGGCTGTCTTCAAAAAGGGTAAAGAAAAGCAGGTTTGTGCCTCCCTCTACTTGCAAGGGAGTTCAGCCGGCCTTGATTAACTTCATGCTACTTAAAAGCACAAAGTACAGGGTAGAGTGTTTGGGAGCCCCCACC
Source organism: Lophiomys imhausi (assembly GCA_907164525.1). NCBI lineage: Eukaryota > Metazoa > Chordata > Mammalia > Rodentia > Muridae > Lophiomys > Lophiomys imhausi. Next base: position 15,858,492 of record CAJQZJ010001896.1, read on the forward strand.
CCACTCCCATGATTAAACCATCACGGTGACTGAGGGGAGTTCCTGGTACTGGAATGTGAACATCTTCCAAGGCGCATGTCTTGAGCAGTACTGCTAGAAATCACAAGGAGGAAAGGCCTGTCTGTTTTTCCTCCTGGCTGCACTGTTCTGCATTCTCTGAATTGCCTTGCCAACCCTCCATGGGTTTTCCTGAGTCGTTCCAGAGAAAAGATCTGGGGTCCCTCTTCATGATTTTTATGCTTATTTTAGTAGTAGAAAATAATGTGAAAACAAACTTCTTATACTCACTTTCTAAACTATCCCCTCAAGTCATCTTTAGACATCTATATCCTATAACCATTCCTCCTTTTTTAAACCTAGCTAAACAAATAATTTTACTTTAATGAGTAATTTATCCAATAATCTTTTTACATTTAAAAACTATCCAAAAGACTCACTGAGATGAAATTATCTTATCACATAGTTCATAACAAGAGGAACTCAGACCATCATGGACTCTGTGGTCCCCAGTGTTATTCTCTGGTTCTTTTGATCTCTCACCGTAGCACTGCTAAGAGAGTCAGCTGATTATCCTACTCAAGTAGAAGAGATTGAGCAATGGCACATTGTTGAAGATGTTTGTGCAGAGCTGAACTTAGCAGGGACATCAAGGCATAGCTCCTAACCACAGGAAGGGCAGACAGATAAAGAAGGCCCCCAGGAAAAACAGGAGTTATCAGCACACCGTATGATGCTTCTACATGTAATCCTAGACTCAGTCAAGTGATTTACCTGTTTGTGAAAAGAAGGCCGGAAGTGCGGTGCAGCATTCTGGGGATGAGGGAATGGATCATGGGCAATGGGATGGTCCAAAGCAGAAGACCAAGTCTAACTAGTCCTGGGATGAGCATTTGCACATGCACAGGTTGCTCGTGGTGGACTCTGGCACACTTCACCTGTGCAGTAGAGGTGCTCTCCTCCAGCACCATCAGCACCCAATTTTCCCCTTGGTTGTGATCTTTTTCACATACTGTTTTGGATTTCTGGAAATCTCTTTACTTAATCATTCAAACATTCACATGGCTCTCTCTCTCTCTTTCTCTCTTTCTCCCTCTCTTTCTCTCTCTCTCCTCTTCCCTGTTAGCTCAAGTAAATCATAAACAGTCATTCTGAGGGTACTGTTTCTAAAGTTATCTACCCCAACACTGATTCTACATCTCTTTTAGTTGGTTATCCTCAGATGTAACCCTGAGTTGTTGGGTATATTTTTTCATTCTTTTCAGGCTTCTTATTATAATGATCTTGATGGCAAAGAATGTATCTAACCTGTACATTCCTATGTACAAAATCAGCATCTCATTTTTGCTTGCATGGCAAAAGATACTCTCCTGCCCAAAGTTCATCAGCCATTTTGGTTTTTATTTTCTGGTATAAATTCTTTTCGCTGGAGGCAAAAGCTGAGTTTTATGTATTTATTTACTTTTTACATTTATTTCTTCAAGTTACATCTCAATCATAGTCCCCTCCCTCCTCCCATTCCCAGTTCCACCCTCCTACCCTCTTCCCTCTCCTATCTGCTTTTTTTCTTTTTAAATTAAGCTGTATCATTTTCCCCCCAACAACAACCCCTTTTACTTCAATAAAAGACTCTTTTTCTCATAAAAATAAACACAATACAAAATGATAAGTACAATTAGGCCACAATTATGAAAACTATAAGGTGTAACATACATTCCAAATGTCCAGTCCATGCATATTTGGCAACTGATATTAATATTCTATCTATCATCTCAATGAGTTTAAAGTTCTGTACCTAACTTAGTTTCCATCCTAAGTTGCATTACCAACTAAAAGCTGAGTTTTTAATATGGATTCCAGCCAGTTTTTAAGAAGTGCCTCTCACCTCCATTCCTGTGTTCCGAATGTGGTTTCATCCACTGTCTCTCATTGAGTGCTGTAGGTGAAAATAGTGGAGAACTCCATCCATTGAAACTTCGCTTAGTATTTCTCCCAGATGGACGTATTGCCTTATAAAAGGACTCTTTGTCTCACACATTTAACGGGCTCTTTGTCTAGGCTGGTATCCAACATCCCAGAGTAAAATGTCAGTGCTCTCTGTTTAATCAGTGTTTGATTCTTGGCTTGTACTTCAATAAGGGGGATGAAATGGTAATTCAAATGTCATCGCAGATACGTTTTTGTCCCTTTTCCTGGTTTATGTTATGTGAATCTCAATAGCACAGAATTTATTTTCAACCTGTACCAACCCATGGGAGAAATGTACTATTCATTTGCCAAAGGACTAAACAGCTGCACTGACATGTCAGACACCAAAAGCTGGTGTGCCTTTCACCACCAACAAGGCCATTTGAATGTACACAGCTTCTTCTTCTTCTTCTTCTTCTTCTTCTTCATCATCTTTTTATTCTTATTCTTCTTTTTCTTCCTCCTCCTTCTCCTCTTCTTTTTCTTCTTCCTCCTCCTCCTCTTTCTCCTCCCTCTCCTCTTCTTCTTTATCTTCCTCTTCTTCTTTTTCTTCAGTAGTTCCAGATATGACTCAAGATTCAACACATGGTACAAGTTCCTAAGAAATACCAATACTTGGAGAACACATTGAATAGAAGGACCTTAAGACACTTACAGCCTAGGACAGGCATGAATGGTGTGGATAAGGAAGACTATATTAACAGGTTCTTGTAATAAAAGTCACAGGCAAAGTGTTTCCTGTGGTCTATCTGACCAGCCATCCTCCAGTTCTCCATACACATTTGTTGAAAGATGAGTGGAAATGGCAACCAGATGTTCCCTTATCAGGCTACTCCAGATGGCAAATGAGGAGGTTGGGTAGGAGATTCTTCAACAGGGGAATTTTTCTTGCAGTTACAAGTGAAAAAGCAACACCTATCTGATGTTGAGAACTTACATAACTCTCTAGAGAGTCAGCTTCCCATCAGTCAAAGCACCACCTGTGGTGTTAGCTATAGTGAGCACAAATACATTCTTATAAGATCCTGACACCATGGCACAAAAATGACAATGATGTTATTAAAATGAAATAGCTAGAAGTCACCTCATGATTCAATAGAAAAAAAGGATGTGAAAGCCAAGGTCAGGCCATTTTGTTTCCTTTATCCTTGGGGGAAAAATTGCCTTTTCATCTGGAATCTCTTTGTGCAATGCAGTGCATTATGAGAACCTACCTAAATATCCACTTCTTTGTTAATGGCAGATTTTACAAGCATTCAAATTGCCCTTGATCCTTTGTAAAATGCCTACCTACCTACCTACCTACACACACACACACACACACACACACACACACACACACACACACAAATGATTGGACAAAAGAATAGTCTTCCCTAAGGGTTGATACCTTCTCCTTATCTCTAAACATTCCAAAGACGGTTTCCTATTTACTTGGGCTCTGTGCCTGTTGCTGTGTGGGCTAGATGATGGGCAAGTTTGCTCAGTGGGAAGAAGTTAGCTGGATACATGCTAGAAGACCAGAGAGCCACATATGAAAGAACCAAGTGTGCAGATACTAAGGTTTGGTGAAAGGAGAGGAGGTTGGGGAGTCAGTAATGGGTCAGTGGCTGGGGTCAAGTTTGGAGATTAAGGCAGAATGGTGCACTAGCAACTGTTGCGAGGAGGGAAACTAAGAGACAGACATAAGAGCACATCAGTGGTCTTGAACTACATTTCCTATCCCCCCATCTCTTAAGGAAGACTTCCAAAAGAATGTAAATTTTATTTTTATTGATTTGGGGGTGTCAGAACTCTACTAAAACCACATGCAGATGCTAAATTGGAGGCGATATAACATTACTCAAGTAGCACGTTTCCATCTTTTATCAAAACAACTTTTATTATGCTTATAATAAGAATGACTAGCATCTACTTCATGCATTAATAAAGCAATTACCCCCTTAAAATGTAAACACCTAGATTTGTACAAATTAGTGTTTTTCAATTATAGCCTGCTCTACCACCCATACCAGAGGATGTTTGACAAGAGCTAGATATCATGTATTTGTTGTTAAAGATGTATTTATTTATTTTATGTATATGTGTGTGTGTCCAAGTGTATATATGTGTATCATGTACATGCAGGCATCTGTAGAGACCAGAATAAGGTGTTGTGTATCCTGGCACTGGAGCTACAGGTGGTTGTGAGCCTCCTGACTTGGGTGCTGGAAACCTAACCTGAGTCCTCTGTAAGAGTGATCAGTGCTCTTAATCCCAGAGCCATCGCTGTACCCTCTTTTCTTGTTATTTTTTGAGACAGGAACTCATGTAACCCAGGATGGCTTTGAATTAGTGATCTTTCTGTCTCTACTTCCTGAGAGCTGTTAGCAATCCAAGACGCTCATCATGCACACTACGTAAGTATGCTACAAGCTGAGCTGTAGCCTAAGTTCTAAGGATTGCCCTGGTTTACCTTAACTCTTCATTGTAGAGTTGTTATTTTTTGAAATAGGCTTTCTCTGTGTATCTCTGGCTGTCCTGGAACTCTCTCTGTAGACAAGACTGGACTTGAACTCAGAGATGTGCCTGCCTCTGCCTCCTGAATGCTGGAATTACAAGCATGAGTCATCACGCCCAGTTTGCTTAATCTTTATAATTGAACCCAGGGCCTTAAGTCATAAAAAATATACCATCAGCCAAATGAGCTACATTAGAAGATGTAGGTACCATTTGTTTACCACACTTGGGATAGGTGCTAGCATCTGGTATAGAGAAGCCAAGGAAGCTGCTAAACATTTTTAATCATAATTAAGCCCTTGCAGAACAAGGAATTGTCTGGTCCAAAATTTCAGTGGTACTGTAGATTCCAACTACAGTATACTTTTTGGAAAAAAAAATCCTTTTGATATAGTTTACATACTTTCAGTAATTACAACCCTAAGGGGAGTTTTCTAAATGTATCAGATAAAGGGATATGTTCCCCATTTATTATAATCATGTTGAAGTCCTAATAATGACTAGTTTTTGGAGGAACAGTTTTATTGTAATAAATTCACTAGACAAAGGAAACACCTCATTCTATGCCATCATGTTTTAAAGTTTTCTTGTAAGAAAATATATGCTGTTAGATCTGACTGGTGTGGTCAGTGGTTCCTGTGCAGCATCCATTTGGCAAAGTTATGGCCAAGCAGGTGGGTAGGTAGTACTGCCTGACAGTAAGAGCTCTGTGGAGTTCACATGAAGGTTCATCCCTGCCACTCTTACATCCTCTTCCTCTCCATTTGCTCCAAGGCTCCCTCTGAACCCTGAACTCTGGCTGAGCCTTCTCCATGAGGAATGATGCTTTTCAGTTCATCTTTGAAAGAACATTAAATAAAGGTCAGGTCAGACTCAAGTTCAAGAAAGTATTTGTCCTGCTCCTAAAAAAAAAACAAAAAAAAAAAAGGGAGGAGTTGCCAATGTTAAATTATGTCTAAATGAAAATATAGTGTTCTCCCTGCTATGAGAAATCTGCAACCAAATAAAAAGTGAAGAGTAACAAAGTGTAGACTCCCATACCACAACAGTGAATCAACACTATCATCTGTTGGATTTGTTTTTTCATAAGCCAAACCAACATCATATTACAAGCCACGGCTAGTACTCACTCACTCTCCTTATTATCCTCCTCCAAACCAAGTAAAATAGTTTTAAACACACACACAAAACAATTTGCATTGACTTCATTGTAACAGAATGTAAAGCAAAACACATCTTTGAAGTTTCCCGCACAGATGGCTTGTCCCAGCTCTCCCATGGTAAATGCTAAGCATAAAAAGTGACTGAACCACAGGAAGCTGAGGAGACCACAAGTATCTAACAACACAGAGAAGGCCTCAGAATGCACTGACCAACTAGAAATACATTGAGCCCAAACATTGCTCTGAAGTAGTCTGTCACTGCGTCTTCTGAAGCAACGTCCTCTCTCTGTGTCTCTCTTTCTCTCATTCTCTTCTTTGAGACAGGGCTTCTCTGTTTAACAAAGCCCTGGATGTTCAGGATTCACTTTGTAGAACAGGCTGGCCTTGAACTCACAGAGATCCGCCTGCCTGTGCCTCTGCCTCCTGAGTGCTTGGATTAAAGGCATGAGCCACCATGCTCAGCACAACGCCTTGTCTTAATGTGAGCTTGGTAGGTTTTTACATCTGAACAATGGGGTCTGCTCTCTTGAGTCTTGGTTTTTGTAGGAGAAAGGGATAAATTTACTACCTTGGTGATATCTGCTACCTGGTTCCCATGGTAACATGCAGCAGGTATTTCCCAGGCTTCCTTGGCTTTGGAGTCATATTAGACAAATGTTTTGACTTCAGCACTTAGGAATATATGTTACAGTTACCCAGTAGACACAGCTGCACAGACTCTTGATAGAGTCCATGAATGTTACGTGAATCTGCCTTCATATGTGCAGTGTATATTAAAGTTCCTGTTCTATTCTGTTCTTGGCTTCCTTTTTGCTCACATGCTGGTCATCAGCCCTTAAATTGACTTCGTGGCCCAGTCTTGGAAATTAAAGAAAAAAAATATGATCTTTACAACAACTTTTAGTACTAGCAGCATTGTGGGTTTACACCATACCCAGTGCTGAGGATCAAACCTGGGGCCTCATGTTGAGCTCTATCCCACGGCCATGGTAGGGATTGTTAGGTACAGAGAGGAGTTCCCCAAGGAACTCATCTAACAACACAGCTGTGGAATGGCATCTTAAGAAGGACACAAGAGGAGAGGAAGAAAGAAGTCTGAAGGAAAACCTCAATCTTTCAGGACTGGAGATAACAGGAACCTCAATCTCAAAAGAGGAATCTCATAGTATCATCCTGGTAAGGATATTGGTGGAAAGTAATGGTTACCTTAAGACGGTCCTCAAAGAGGATATGAAAATTCTAAAATCAAGGTGTACTATAAAGAATCATATCTGGGAGACAGTTGAAGAATATTAGGCACAAGCTAGGTTTTTTAAAAATGAAACTATAGTTAAATTTATGTCATCATATTACTGTGGTCATTTCTTTCTTTCTTTCTTTCTTTCTTTCTTTCTTTCTTTCTTTCTTT
>CAJQZJ010001896.1:15865536-15876046 GCA_907164525.1 Lophiomys imhausi
TTTCTTTCTTTCTTTCTTTCTTTCTTTCTTTCTTTCTTTCTTTCTTTCTTTCTTTCTTTGCATGAGTATGTGTATGCATGTTTGTATACGTATTTACACATGGCTAACTGCATGTGTTTGCAAGTGTATGTGAGCCAGAGGTTAACATCCAGGCGTTTTCCTTGGTCACTTTCCATCTTATATATTGATGCAGGGGCTCTCACTGGAACTCAGAGACTGCCAAGTCAGCTAGTTTAGCTAGTGAGCTTGCTTCAGAAATGCTCCAACTTTGACTTCTGAGAGCTCAGGTCTTCCATGTCCACCCAGCATGTACTTGGATGGTTGGAATCCAGTCTCCAGTCTTCATGGAAAGAACCTTACCCCCAGATCTTTGTTAGACAAACTGAAGTATCTACCAGTGAAATTACACTAAAAGAACATACTTTAGAAAAAGGCCAAGATGATGATAAGACTAGTAAGTTCTTTTCTTAGTTTTTTATATGCTTTGTGCCATACCCGCAATTTTAAAAAAATGCTAAAAGTAAAATTGTGACATAGATTTAGAGGGAATATGCTTGACTTTTTAGATTGGGTTTCTTAGGAAATTGTCTCTGAGGTAGAGTGTGCATAGCGCCTGTTCAGTCTTCTCTTGAGGGGGTTACAGGAAGTGGAAACAGTCAGAAAGCAATGTTAAACTATGACAAAATCACCATAACTCTTTACAATGGAAGCTTTGGAGCTGGCATTAGGGAACCAGGTTCTTGTGTACCTTTTCTCACCTCCTACTCACCTACACACGCTGATCAACCACCAGAGGGGACATGCCTAGCAAAAGGCACTGTGGCTGAGGAGAAGCTCCACAGAGTGACTCTGTAACCAGGACCCTAAACTTTCAGCATCAGGGCTAGCAGGAACCTTGGTCCCGAAAGAGGAAACTGAGCAAAATACCATGTCACCCACTGTACCCATCATCTCCTCACTCTTTCTTTCTCTTTGTTTAGTGTGTGTGTGCTGCATTCACATGTGTGTATGCTCCTGTGCACACAGGGGCCATGGGGCCAATGCTGAGTATCTTCCTCTATTGCTCTCCTTTCATTCCGTAAGAGAGTGTCTCTCCAGGAATCTAGAGCTCATCTTTTTGGCTAGTCTGGCAGCCAGTGAGCTCCAGAAATATTGTCTCTGTCGCACTATATCATTGGGCCATTAGGCCTACATGGCAGGCACCAACGAGCATGTCTGGTTTGTTGCTGTTGTTGTTTTCTGTTGAGTCCTGGAGATCCTAACTCAGATCCTCACACTTGTGCAGTATGTGCTATCACCCACTGAATCGTCTTCCTGGCCCCATCTCTTCATTCTTACACATTTGCAATGATTATGTGTTTTTCCATGAGACATGAAGCCAATGGTTGTGTTTGTGTATCCTTGGCTATTATAAGGAGGGGTATATTTGCATAAAGAGGGCATGTTTTGACAAGACAGAGATCTACTGCTTTAAATTCTTCTTGCAAGTGGTTTTCATTGAAATAGCAGGAAACTAATGTTCTTTTAAAACTTTATTAAAATCATCTGGATATACTCAGCCTAATAAAAGCACAGTGCATGGCGGTTGCACTTCCTGTAGCTGTAGATATGGAGAAAAAGGGCTTAAGTGGTATCCTACTTTTGCAGTCATGTCGACAGATATGTTGTAGGCATGCGGAAATATGTCCTTAATGAAGTGGACTCACAAATAGCACCCCTGCTCCATTTCTGGGGCAGAACATTTGGTGCCTTTTGGTATTCTGGCTCACAAGGCCCTTTTGTTGCCTGTGTGTTCATAAACAGCAGTACTATCTTGTCGAGGCACTCACCTCATCTCGTTCAGTCCAAGACATTTTATCTCTGAACTCAGGAAAGGCTGGTCACCAAGTGCATCTTTACACAGAGCTGTAAAATAACCCCAGGCTTCAGAACCATTTCTGTTTTCTCTTCTAAACACAAGACACCGGTTCCATCATCATAACTCAATGCTACTTAACTTCACCATGTTAATTGTTAATCAAAGGGATGAGGCAGCCATATTTAAGGAGCCATATTTATGGAAGAGACCAGGCTTTCTTCTTTCCTTTCTCCCTGAACCTTCTCTTCCTCCCTCCTCTCTCATTCTTTCTCCTCTTTCCTTTATTTATTTTTTAAAATCCATTTTTTTTTGGCAGAAAAAAAGAGAGAGAAAGCTTTCGGAGGCGTTTCAGAAAAATGGCCCCACTATTCATTAAGGATACAAATGTATATAAGTCATAAACATGCTTTCCAACTCCAACATAAAATCTTAATTGCATTTGATTCCAGAGCTTTGAAATGCAAAGAGAAATAGAGAACACAGTAGGGAGAAAAATCCTTTGCAACTGGGAACTAGAAGGAAGTCTTGAATAACATTGCTCTGGCCAATGTACACAAGCTGAACACTATTTCTTAACCTATGGCATGTGCATTAATGATGAATATCTTGCCTGTGAAAAATTAATGTCCCAGAACTCTTAGAACTGTTGTTTCTTTGCGTAATAAAGTATGTGAGATGTCTTTTTAAAAATGCAACCTTTTTGGGGAGTAGATTGCTTCTCTCCCCCGACCTGCAACTAGTTAGTTGGGAAGGGATTTGAAACGCGTGAGCAGATGACAGGGAGACAAGATCCAACAGGGTTCACAACAACGTGGAGGCACCGGAGCTGGCGAGTGAGATATTTCACCTTCATGTGAAACAAATAAAACATCTCTTCTGTTTTCTTTTGATCTTGTAAAATCATACAGGCTTGTTTGCTTTTTTTCTTGGCTAATAGACTGAGTTTTAAACAAAGCAATCTCATTTTAAAGTTAACATCAGAACAGCTCTGCCAAGGAGGATGGGGCTGGCCTGGAAACTATATGAGTTATCAGATTTATGTTGTGTCTGGCGTAACCAAGTCTCATGGGGCCTTATACAATTTAATTTTGATGAATGACCAGTTTGGTAAATATTATTTACATTACTGCAGTTGGTGCTGCTTCATTCATGTTTGAGCAACCCACATTGTCTTCTGTGAAATAGTTTCTCAAGTTAATCCCCACAGGCCACCTCTTCCCATTGTTAATTCACAATTAGGAAGATGGCTGGTAATGAGTGAGTTTTGCTTTGAACTAAAAATGAGAACATGAGCTCATCACTCAGTAATCTAGAACTGTAACTTTTTTTTCCTGAAAAACTTCAAAGTATATTTCCGATGATTTACAGAGATGGAAAGAATATAGCAATATATTTTAAATTTGTTTCTGCTTCAAACATATGTGTGTGTGCGCGTGCGTACGTGTGTGTGTGTGTGTGTGTGTGTGTGTGTGCATGTGTGTGTGGTGTATGCTCATGTGTGCACATGTGGAGCATATGAGGTGTATGTTTATCCATGAGTATACTTGTTCCTGCATGAGCATTGGAGGCCAGAGCTCAGCATTTGCTGTTTTGTTTTTGTAATCACTCTCCACATTGCTATGGTCTCATACTGAACCCAATGCTACCTTGTTTGGCTAGACTGGAAGCCCCAGCGGTCCTCCTGTGTCTGACTCGCCAGTGCTAGGGTTACAAACACCTTCATATCTAGCTTTTACAAAGCTGTTGAGGATTTGAATTCAGGTCCTCTTAGGCCAGCAAGCACTTTACCCACTGAGCCAGATCTCTGGCCATAAAAACAATATTAAGAAAAATGGCAGGATTTAAGCAAGACATTCCAAGTATAGTCTCATCTTTTAATTCATCTCCATTTGTGTCCTTCATCTTTATCCTTGTGTGTTTGTGCATTTATTCTATGTTCATAAAGCACTTCATGTGTGTCAGCCCATTGTTTGGGCAAGGATCAGAAGGAAATCATTCATCACAGGCTAGGTAGTATTAAGTTTTGAGGGCCCCATGGTGTCTGACACAACCACTCAGCCCCCACATGCAAAGCTGCTGTAGATAACACATGAACAAAAGGGGCTGGCAATGCTCTAATAAGATTTTATTCATAAAAAACAACGGGTCAGAATTAGCCCAATGCTACCACAGGCTATGAGACTGTAGACACACACACACACAAAAGAAATCTTGCTGGATACTTCATTTGGAGGGGGTAGATAACTAAAAACAAAAGAATGCTACTAGCACATGGAATTAAGTAAATTTTTCACATTAAAGTTAAAGTTTAGTGTGATGCTTTACTCAGTTATTTTGTGAATGTTTTCTCTGTACCTATTCAGTCATCATATTTACTGATCTTTGTGCTTCCTAATAGCCTGACTAAATGCTACTCCAGATCTCACTTAGTCATCCCACCCAGTACCTAATACATTTATTTAGTTAACCCTAGCTTATGGGAATATGAATGAGACAGCAAGTATATCAATGTGTTCTTCTTATGATCAATTCCTTCTCTATTCTTTGCTTCTGCTTTGGACAGAGAAGCCCAGAAATTCTGATCAAAGAAAGAGAGAAAGAAAGAAAAGGAAGGATACATGCAGAAGGTGCTGACTGTTGACTTGGGGAGTTGGTGCTAGTTTCTGCTGTTTTCCTGCAACTTCAGGGGACCCTGAAAACCAGATCCTGAAGTCTGGAAGTTCAAAAAAAAATTACAAGGGAACTGACATGCAGGACCCTGCGCATCCTAGTCCAGGTTAGGATGTTGCTGCCCCAGACCAGCCCCTGCTCTCTTCTTCACACTCATCAAGCATCAACTGAATGGCAAGCAGATATAGGGTTCCTGTCTAGAACGGGTCTCTGATAGTATGACACATTCACTCTGCCCAGGAGATAGAGACCTGAAGGGAGGGGACAGATTTGAGGTAGTGACAGTAGATGACAAAACAGGTGGGACAAAGCTTTCTTCCTCCCTTCTTGACATTTGGTGCAAACTGTATCCCAGGAAGTGTGAGCATTGGAGAACTGATGTGTTCAGCCCTCTTGCTTGCTCTTCTCTTTGGGGAGAAGCTTTCCTGGAGCACTTCAATGGGGTGACAGGGCTCTCCAGATAATGGCAAACAGACATATCTGTTTCTGTGCATCAGTCACAAATGTTGCCATTTACTCAATCCTCATATCTGACCTATTAGGTAGTGCCATTTCATTCTTATTTTATACTTGGGGAAACCGAGTCACAGAAATCCAGAGAAATTTGTAGAGCCAAGTCTTTTATCATACCTAGCCCTGGGATTTGTGTTCTCCATGTTATTGCTCCATAACTCCCAGGAGGGGTGAGAATATTTTACTAAATTCTTCCATGGAAGAACACACCCAACTCATAGCTAGAACCCAAGCCTCACTCAAAGTTTCACTGTTTCTGACAAATGCATTGGAAACATTGGCATCTGTAGATACCCAAGGTTGCTGTGCAATGAGTACCAATCACTGAATTTGGCAGATGTGAGCACAAAAGCCAATCTATGCCAATAAATTCAGCCATTTTGGTAAGAAAACTAGAATTTTCATCTCTCTTGCTTTGGATCTTGTATCTATTTTCTCAAACTTGTGGTAACCAATATTGAGGAACAAAGGTGTAGTTAATTCTCACCCTTGATCCCACTATATTAAAAGTATGGGTAATAGCAATAGTAAAAAGTAGCTAAAATAACTATGACCTAGCAGGCATTGTCCAGGAGAGAGCACATGCATTGGCATTATCCCAGTGCTGTAGAAGGCAAAGGAGGAAATCAATTTGAGATTGTCAAGTGGGTTTTTGGTATATAAAAGGGAAATGACTATTTTATTGGCTACATGAAGTCTTAATAGGCAGGTCTAAGATTTGATTACAATGGCCTTTGATGTTAACATCAACTAATTTTGCCTTTCACGGAGCCACTCACCACAGTTGACAATTAGTATTGTCTGAGAGCATTCAGAGGTTCCTCCTGTGTCTGCTATGTACTGACTGCAAAATAGCAATGTGAGATTAGGTCAGGCCATTGCACCTGAAGACCACTCTGGTGTGTCTATCTCTTTAGCATGTGGAATGTTAAAGAGATAGACAATAATGCTTGTCACTTGCACTATGCACACAGTCCCCATACTATCAGCCCCATATCTTCTAGCCTACTCTCATACGCTACTTTCACAGTACAAATATTGGAACCTTGCTAAAAGCCATGACTCTCCTAGATAGGACATCCAAAGTCAGCCTTCATTTTAGGATGAGAAACAAAAATCTGCCACACACTGGGAAGTCTAAGCCCTACTGTTTGTACCCTTATGCCTCAGGGGCTTCCTTCCATTTCTATGGTACCTTTTTTTAATTTGGCCTTGTGTTCCTTCCTGACTTGAGATTCATTCTCTCCTCCTGAACTCTTCTTTCCTATCCTGGTTGTCCCATTTACAAACATACTGATTCTTCAATCTGAATGCTACCCTTCCTTCCCTGTCAGCTTACAGCACAGTTCCCCTGCCAGAAGTCCATACCCCATTTTCTTCCTGCATATCTCCTCATGTATCTCAATCTGTATTTATTCGGTTTTTGTAGCTACTAATTCTTCTGTCTGACTTCATGAGAGCAGAAATTCTTCTTGCTCACTGCTCTAATTTCACTGCTTCCCATCATACCTGGAACATGCTTGGCATTGTCTGTGATCATCGAATCTTGGTGATGTTGTGAGTCTCTTTAGGTTTTGCCAGACAACGACTTCTATCTCTGACTCCAGGCTTCCATGTACAGCCTGGAGATGTAGTCAGTACTAACACCATTGATGAATACATTTAAATGGAGTTGATGAAGACCTAGTAGATATGGTTGCATGAACTGCATACTATTCAGCTCCAAGAGTACTGGGTACCTGTGTAGATTAGAAACATAATCTTTTCAATGAGTAAATAATGAATACATGAATGGAGGAATGAAAGAAACCTTTAATTGGTCATTAATACAAAGTTATCTACTGGATGAGCCGTTCCACCCCAGACAATATTTCCTAAAAACTGCAAAATTCTATGTGTATATAAATGCCTCCATATGTCATATATCATAGCCCAAATTATTTTGATATTACATGTGTTCCAAATGAAAAAAAGTTTCCCCCTTCATTTCAATTCCACAAGTACTTTTCATAATCTTGAACTTCACCCTCCAGGTAGCAACATGACATCCTGTTCTGACTTTTTAAACATACAGAGACCTCAGTTTTGATTTGCAATGAGAAGGAAGCTAAAAACTACACTCACTTGGGAGCTAGAATGCACTTTCAATTAGCATTTTCTCTAGAGGGACCCCTTGAATTAGAGCTGCAGTATGATAGTAAATTAAATGCAATGATCAGGGGAGGAAAAATGTGACACCCAGAAGAAAGGTCTAGATTGTGGTAATGAGAGCCAGATTTGCAACTTCAGATAACTGCATGTCCCTTTGGCTATGGTACCATTTTCTAGGTCTTCCCACATAGGACCTTCTGTTTCTGACCCCAGGCTTCAGTGTATCGGAAATTGACCCATTCTTGTTAGCAATGCTATTTATTAATACACTTTAAAAGGGAAAAGGCCCAAGAATAAGAATGGGCTTCAAAACAAAATGATGCAGCTCAGTGATGAAGAATTTGCCTACCATGTATGAAGCTATGGTTTTGATCACCAGCAGGGCAAAAACTAATCCTCCCCCTCCTCTCACCCTCACTTTTATTTATTTTTTTGAAGGGGCAACAGGATTGTTTTTGACAGAGTCTCATGTATCACATACCAGCTTTGAACTCACAATGTAGCTGAAGATAACACTGAACTTCTGGTCCTCCAAACTCTACCTCCCAGGTGCCAAGGATGCAAGTGTGAACACCAAGCTTTCTTTATGCACTGATAGATGAGGACACCTGACTGACCTCTAGCCTCTGGACATGCACACACACCTGTATACACATGAATACCCATAAACACACATAACACACTATCAATGACACACTAATGTAATGACATTTAATAACAATATTTTAACATTTTTAACATAATATTTACTAATAATGTTTTAATATTTTGGTAGGGATCAGCAAACTAGAGGTACAAGAAGAAATGGAGACCAGTGAGGGGAGAACCAGGCTATATCTCCATGTTTCCTGACTGTTGATGACTGCTGTCATGGTACCATGACAGAATGAATCAGAATCAACTAGTTATGGCAGACATTACACAGACTACAAAGTCTAATGTGCAGTTTATCTCATCACAAAAGAAGTGTGTTGAGCCCATTCTACAACAACATCAGGCGGTTCTAAGAGAACGTCCAGTGGGCTGAGCACATTGAGGAGGAGCACAACCTTTTCTGTATAGCTATCAAGAAAAGTTCTCATCTCCAGATGCTGAAGTTAGAGACATAATATGCATTTCATTCTTTTTGCTCTATAATTGCTACAAGGAACATGCATTGTTTTTATAGTAAGAACATGAATAAATACTATGGGTATATATATGTATATATATATTAAAAATACATATATATATGTATTTTTTAAAAATCACTGTCTTGATATTTTACCCCATTTCTTGAGTATTTTCTTCACCACCATTAAGGGTTTTGTGATGAGCTGGCACTGTAGAAAGCTCCTCTGAGTGGAAGAGGTTGAACACTGAAGAATTTGTTTCCTCACACTCCCCCACTCCCACCTCAAGTCAAAGGAAAATATGTAAACAATGTAATGTAGATAGAGAAATGTCACTGCCTTTGGGAGGAAGTGGCTAACTGGCTATCAGAAGTTTTTTTGTGGTTATTCCTGCATCTCATTTCTTTCTGCTTCCCCCAGAACAAAAACAGGGATCCTGAGTTGTTGGGTTTTTTTTTTTTTTTTTTTTGCAACAGTTTATTGTATATGGCTTATATGTTCTATACAGAGGGGAAGAATGGTTTTATTTAGCCTGTGGGTGGCAGTGCTTTTTAAATTCTCCAGTGAATGTAGAATAACAGCCCATTTCTACCCATAAAAATAACATAGCCACCATTACAATAATATAAATAAGGCTTTTGGAACAATTCTTCTAAGATACACCAATCTCACAATCAGTGCGTTTCATCCTCTTAATGAATTTGTAAGAAAGAGCTTGCCAGTCCATTTTCACCTGAGAAAGCAAAGTTCTAGGAAAGGTGAGCAGGTGGCCAAAAAACATGTCCCTGCTGCCCCCACAAATACACCCATGCATACACACACACACACACAAATACACACACACATACACATATACATACATACACACACATATATACACAAATACAAATACACACACAAATACACACATATACATACACACACATGCACACACACACACACACACATATATATATACATACATACATACATACATACATACATACATACATACATACTCTCTCTCTCTCATCAAGGAGGCATGGCTCAGTCAGATAAGTCTAGTCTTCTCTCTGTAAAAGTACAGAATCCACCCTAAGCTGTGGCCTCTAGAATATTTACAGGACTATGTCTCCAGCACTCACTTCACTAGAAAAACATAGTTATTGTGCTAATACTTGCAGAATGACCAAAAGACTATGCTTGTCAATCCATTAAAGGGCTAGTCTGAGGAAGCGGGTGGCATGGCACCAAGAGGTGTTGAAGGAGCCTGACTTTTCACCTCATCAAATCACTGAGAATATTATCCAGAGTGGCTAGATAATACAGGCAAATTAATTTTAGGTGATACCAAGAAAGAGACTTCTTATTTAAAAGAACAGTTTCAGGAAGCTTTTTGATAAATCTGCTATAAGTTCATTTTTTTCCCAAGTAAATACTAAATTTTGTGCAGCAGTCCTATTGCTGCTGCCCACACTACATTTGACATTACTTACTAGAATCGCACGGAAAACACAGGCTCTGATGGACGTGACCATTTTGTTCTACTCTGGGAATTTTGGAGAAGTGTGTTCTCACCAGCTGAAACTTATTTTTTTGTTTAAATTATAGCAACTATTGTTAGATTTTTGACTTAGCAACCATGGGTCTGTTGAGATGCTGGAAGATGCCTGTATTGATACTTGATAATTTCATAGTCCTAAGTGAAAACAGAATTATCCTTCGCATTTTGAGATTAATATTTACAGATCCCAAAGAAACACCTAATTTTTGGTAAATGCTTCTATTTCATAGGTAGAACTGAAAGTGATTTAGTATCTATCCATAAGTATAGTAAAAGAAAATATTACCTTGGGCTTTGGAACCAAAATATAAATGCTGGGATATCATGTTACTCCAGTCGGTTCTTATGAAATGCTGTTAAGGATCTGGACAAACGGGATGGTTACATGCTGTTGGTGGAAATATAGGTTAGTAAAGCCAATGTGGAAAATAGTAGAGAGGCTCCTCAAACAACTAGGGCCAGAACAACCACACCATACACTCAGTATACCCTCTCCCAAAAATATGCCCTGCATACCAGTGAAATATCTACACTTGAATATGCACAATAATCAAGATGTGTCTACTAGGGGTTCCACTGATAGATAAATAAAAAGAATCTCCAGAGACACATAAATACACACACACACACACACACACACACACACACACACACACACACACA
>CAJQZJ010001896.1:15876056-15895880 GCA_907164525.1 Lophiomys imhausi
ACACACACACACACACACACACACACACACACACACACACACACACAGTCTGCAATGAGGTAATAGTCATAGACAAGAATGAATTGTTGTTATGTAGGTCACAATGGATAAAATTAGAAGAGACTTTCTTCAATGAACTATCCAGGCACAGAAAGACAATATGGCATGTTCCCAATCATTGTGGAAGCTTAAAACATTGACTTTATAAAATAGAATAGACTACAGGTCATTAAGGACTGGGTTCTGGGTCGGGGGTGGCCACAAAGAGGTCATGTAATAGCCACCAATACACAGAAATATACCAATATTCAATCCACAGGAAGAATATTTTCCTATGTCTTATGCTGAAAAGGGGTAATTATTGCCTATATATATAGGCAAAATTATAGTTATAAGTATATAAGTAAAATTATAAGTATATAATTCACGATATACTTCAAAATAACTAAAAGACTTTGATGCTTCCCAGAGCATAGAATGATAAATGACAAACTGGAAATGTACATATCCCAACTTGATCATCATTAATTATATACACACATGCTAACTTACTGTGCTGACCTCCATAAATACAGACAAATACATATCAATTTAAAACACATTAAGGTGACAGTTTACCCTGAAATCATGACAACTTCTACTTGAAACATACTAGGAGATAAATAAAAATAGAATATATACTTAAGCTATTACAACATCCTTGATTAAACATTAATAAAATTAGACATCTTACTGTTGTCTTCATTTTATAAAAATAAAACTTGGAATTTAAAGGATCGGGAAACATATCAAGAATTCTGGGTGTGCTTGTGATCCCAGTGCTGAGGAGGCAGATAGGGGGATTCCTGGCCAGCCAGTATAGCTTACTTGCTCCATATCAAAGGAGATAGCACTTGACTCTCTGTTCCTTGGCCCCTACCTCTATGTGCATAGATGTTTATCTATCCAAACATGCCTATACACATACAAAGAAGTAAACATGTCAATGTCACACAACCACACAGAGACAATACAAAACACAACTTCTAGGCTGCAGGGCTGGATTTGTCCATTTGGGTACTATTGACGTGGAGGCTGCATAGGCCTTTGTGTCCTTGGGTGGTGATCAGCTCCTTCAAGACTGCTTAGCAGCCATTTGATGGCAGTAGCAGTATTTCTTTCTTTCCCAAGCTGTAACAATCAAGTGTCTCTGGACACTTCGGGGGCCAGATGTCCCTGGGTTAGAACCCTGCTTTTTCAATGCTATGTGTTTTGCCTTTTCAAGATAGTTCAGTGTTGTCCAGTGGCCCCCAGCAAGCTTTTCTCCACTTGTGCACATCTGGACCACAGCCAACTTCAATTCTCTCTCATTTGCCTTGGAAGGAAATGCCAGGTGCCCACAATCTGAGGTGACTTGGGATATGGGATCCAAAGCTAAATTAATAAAAAATAATGAATTGCCCTGCTCTCATTACCGAAATCTGAGCTAGAACTGGACCCATGTGCTCAAGATGGGGACTTTTAAAGGGGAGTCTGGGTGGGAAGACTTCAATTCAGAGTACTCACCATTTCACTTAGAGTTAATTTGATGAAGAAATAGAATAAGAATTGCAAAGTCATCAAAGATGATGGGTTTTCCTTTATGACCCTTGGCACCAGAACAGAGGATCTATTTTTGTGGGTTTTTGAATTTCCAGAGTAAAGGGAATAAGAATGTTTAGGTAATGTTTGGAGACTGTTCTTACATTAGTGATAGGTCAATTAATATCAGAACAGTTCAAAGAAGCAATTATTTTAATTTATAAATCACTTCAGAGGTAGGAAGCTGCCATCCATTAATGTGGTTTTTACAAATCAGAGCGCTCATGGTTCTGTATGTTTGTGTGTGTGCTTTTCTCCCCGTGTCATCCTATCTGGCCCGAGTTTCCAGACCAGATTACATACCTTCATGATTATGTATTTGTCTCCAGGGCCATGCCAAAAACATAAAGTACTGAATCTTGTAATTTGAGCCCTGACTGAGACCTCTTTCATTTCTGAGTTTTCGCTCTGCTGAGAGGTGGCATCACTGACAATACAGCTTCTAAAAGTCACCTTCTAACTTTACACTGTAAATGGCAGGGTTTGTGAGTGAAGTCTCCTCAGCAGGTTACATTACAAGCCAGTGATTGATGGATAGAGTAGGCATCGTGAACAATTAGCTGGTGAGTTGCCTAAAATGTCATTTAAAGCCATGAAAATCAAGCTTTCCTTTTTGTTTTTAAATTCTTTTATTAATTTTTAAATCCTGAGTGATTGGAGCTAGAGATCAAGGTGGCTCAGTAATTAGGAACACTTGCTGCTCTTGTTGAGGACCAGGGCTCAGTTCCCAGCACCCACATCAAGTGGCTCACAACCACCAGGAACTTCAGCTCCAGAGAATCCAAAACTTTCTTCTGACTTCTGGGGCACACACATACACATTAAAAACAATAGCTCTGAGTGACAACAAAGTTCCTAGCACTGTGCCCAACACTAGAGCTATGAAAATATTCAGGGCAAATGAAAAGTTAATGGGGAGACAAACTCGGAAGCTGGACATGGTGGGAAACCTGCTTGCTATCAATCAGAGGCCCTTTACCTCCTTTGGAAGTTTTCAGAAGGACAGGACTACCACCTCAAAGCTGAAATAAACACAAGTTAGTCCAGTGACTTGAAGAACAGGGAGAGCTGTGGAGGAATGGGAGGCAGAAGCAGGTGCCAAGGTCCAGAAGCAACAGAGTTTCTGGTGATCCCAGAAAGCAGAGCTTGAGAGATGGAAGTTTAAGAGAAAGGAACAGGAAGGATGGAGCTAGCAATGTGAGTAGGTGCAAAAAATTAAAATATTTCATTCTCAGGATATGGCATATTGGCAACTCTTTGGAGCTGAGAAATACTAGGGTAAGATTAGTGACAAACAATGGGAAAGGGATGCAAGGGTGGGGTGGAGGAGGTGAGACTGGGCCAATGTTAGTGAGTGTGAGACCAGAAAGGGGAGCCTCTGATGGTTAATGGAAATTTCAGAATTTAGTGCGACTCAACCCAGCTAATAATAAATCCACCAGTAACCCTTTCCATTACATGTATTTCTCCCCCTATTAATTTAATTCTGTTCCCAGAGACCAAGATGATGCACACCACACACACACACACACACACACACACACACACACACACACAGAGAGAGAGAGAGAGAGAGAGAGAGAGAGAGAGAGAGAGTTTGTACTTATTTTGTATTTATTGACCTCACTAATAAAAAGTTTCAGTCATTTGTTGAGTTTGTTGCAGCTTCACTTCACACCTGACACTGCTCTAGGGCTGACCATTGACTATCCTGCTTTCAGAGAGCATCCTTCCTAGTCAATGGGGCTAGTTCCAGGAAAGCCAAGCAGGTTCTCATACAACAATCAGCTCTAAAGATGAGAAACAACAGCAAGCTTACATAGCATAATATTCTTTACAGAGAGGAAGTCATCAGCTAAGACAGCAGCAGAGAAAAGCCCACCAAGGTAATTCCTACATGCAGCCAAGGCCTTGGGATGGAGTTACGGTGACATTTCTGGGAGCTGGAGACTCAAAGCATGTTATGTGGCCCTTGTAAACCACAGTGAGGCAGCTGGAGACCACCCTGAGAGACATGTGGATATTAAAGTCATTTCCTTAATGATTAGACTTTGGCAGAGCCATTCGAAAGGTTGAAATAAACCATCTGCTTTGAACTATGACATATCTGTGTGATTGCTGAAATTTGTCTATTATGAGATTCCTACTTCCTACCTTCAGCTGATAAAGCCTTTGCTGCAGTACATTTCAGTGGGAAAACAAAGCAGATAACCGGAGTAAGAACCTTTAATTAGAGCAATGATCATTCATACCCCAAGTCCAGGCTCTAAGTGTACCCAGGCCGCCAGGCTTTGGTCAATACTCCAGGCCATTTCTGGAAAGAAAAGCAGAATGATCCCGCAGAACACGCCCAACTTTTCACTTAGCCAGAGGAACACACCAGACACAAGTAGGACCTGTGTGCATCATGAGCCAGGTGCCTCATCAGTAATTAACTCAATTCTTTAATTACAAAAAGCGTTTAGGAAACTGAAGTAATGAGTAAGAAGATCACCCTTGGGGATGTCTATGCTTCTGCCATTGCCAAGTCTCCTGTGCCAGCTGGGAAGGAATGTAAGAATTTCCGGGAAGGAGCTTGGGAGACAGTTCGGTGTGGAAAGCCCTTGCCATACAAGTGTGTGGACCTCTGTTTCTATCCCTAGATGCCACATTAAAGCTAAACACAGTAATACACACATCTGTTATCCTTGTGCTCCCATGGGAAGGTGAGAGTTGGAAAGTTTGAAGAACAGCCTGTTGTAAGCAGTAGTGAGACCTGTTGCAAATAAAGTGGAAGAGGAAGACCAAAACCCAAGATTGTCCTCCAACCTCCACATCCCACACTCATACTCCTCTCCCACCCCATCCCCACAGGAATTTACAGGCAGACAGTTGTAGGTGTGAGACTGGGTTCTGCTTCCTACTATGAGCTCAGAGACAAAGCACCTAAACATCGGTTTTCCAAGTCTATGAACTGGAATCATTGTGTTCAGCTCAGAGGACTGATGAAGGAAACGCCACCGGGACACTGGGTAGACACTGTCACTTACATTTTCTTGGCTTCCCATCTCCATTGGCCTCTCTCTTTCAGTGGAATATCAGGTTTTGTAGCCTCCAGATAAAGCACTGGTTATTTCTGCTGCAGCCATCCCTGGAAGACAGAGGAGACTGCTGTTAAGGTGGTTTCATTTTATCACCGCTAAAGGATAGCAGTTAATCAAGGCAAGGCATAAAGAAAACCATGATGAAAGACTTACCTAAAGGCGATTGTTTGTTATTGAAGTACTATCAGTGTTTAGTGAACTTTAAAAATACAAAACAAGATGTGGGCTGAATACACAGAGGATGAGAAGAATCTCAGAGAAGTTAATTTACGTTTGGCTCATCCAACAAGTTACATCACACTGTTTTGAAAACATTATCATAGTACCATTAAATTTAATCTTGTGGTCCAATGACATTATCACATTAAAGTCAAGAATACTTGTTATGGTGAAGGTATATTAATAGCTGGAAACTTAAATAAGCATTTTATTTGGAAACATTTCAACATTAATACTCTCTACTTTGTCCAAGTTTCATGGAATCTTAATATTCAAAGACGGCAGGAAACTGAGTGATCTTGAAAAAATATGGATGTGGACTTACTTTGTAATTAACTGCTAACCCTACATATGACTTGGACACAGCTTGTAGTAAACTTGGGAATTATGAAGACTGGCATTTGAGTACCAACACTATCTCTTACCAGATATTTGATCTTGGTACAAGTTGTGTTGTCTCTAAACCTCAGTTTCTTTCTCTGTAAAGTGGCAAGCAACAATAATATTTACCTTATAAGCTGTCATTGGACTTGAGCCCCATGACAGTTCCTGGAATAGGACCTACTACATAGTAAGGGCTCAGGGGAAAAAAAGCTATCATCCAACGTTAGCCATGCCGCCTTTAGCAGGAACCTGGACTCTAAATACTTCATTTGTAAAATACAGGCCTCCCTCCTGGTCCCCTCTCCATCCCTCCCCTCTCTCTCCCTTTCTTTCTCCTTTATGCAGAGTCTCATGATAAAGCCTGGACTAGATTTGAACTCACAATCCTTCTGCTCATACTCTTTGATACCAGCAAAATGCAGGCTTTGGATTACAGTGTTTCCTCCTAAATGTAATTATTCTGACACTACTTTCAAATTATTTGTCATTTTTTTGTGTGAAAAATATAGCATAGTTCTGGAAAGAATGAACTCACCCTCGGTATATCTATGTAAATCTAGAATTTAAAATTACTATTTCATTTTGTGTAGGTGAAGTGATTGTTTGGTGTGGGGATCATAGGAAGCCCTGAGTCAATGAAGTCCTTAGTGAATGTGTGCTGTTGGCTGTTGACATTGCCACATCAAGGACCCCAAAGCTTTAGCACCATGGGAAATGGCAAAGCCTTACTTCCTAATTCAAGTGTGCATGTTAACAGTGTGTTCAGAAAATGTCCACCATAGCTTCCCCCTCTCCACAGATATTAAAGGATTTTCCTACAGAGACTGCTCCTACTGAGATTAGCCGAACCTGCCTCCTTGGTTCAGCTGCATACCATAAGCCCCATCCCCTTGATTGAGCTCTATGCAATAACCCTACCTCCCAGTCCAGCTGTATATAATAAACACTCTGTGCTTCTAGGATGGTGCAGCTTCTCCATCAAAGCCCAGTCCATTTGATCCCAGCTTTTCTGCGTGTATGTCTGTCCTTTTTATTTCCTTACTGTATCAATAATGTGTGATTCACCATCCTGCTTCCTACTTTTGGTGTCTAGGTGCCACCACACACCCTGCTCAGAAGGATAGGGGGTCTAGAATGGGTGGAGTCTGCAGGATCCTGATCCAGTTGGGGTTATTGGAAGGAAAAAAAGCCTTCTCCAAAGGTCTTAGTGTTACAGCTCTTAGATCCCAGTCTGTCTGGGAATGATGGAAAGAGGAGGTGGGGGCTGGGAGTGGTAAGAAATCTTTCTCTGAAGACACGTAGTGTTACAGCTCTTTTTCAACGCTATTTACTGAAACAATTCTCTTAGACGATATCTAATGAAACAGCCCATGTGTCTTTTTTTTTTTGGGGGGGTGGGCTTTTGGTTTTTCAAGATAGGATTTCTCTGTGTAATAGTACTGGCTGGCATGGAACTCATTTTGTAGACCAGGCTGGCGAACTCACAGAGATTCACCTGCCTCTGCCTCTGTATCCTGAGTGCTGGGATTAAAGGTGTGCACCACCATGCCCACTTTTTTTTTTAAAGAATTATTTATTTTTATGTGCATTGATGTTTTGCCTGCATGTATATCTGTGTGAGGATTCCAGATCCTCTAGAACTGGAGTTAAACACAGTTGTGAGCTGCCATGTGAGTGTTGGGAATTGATGCCAGGTCCTCTGAAAGAGCAGCCAGTGCTCTTAACCATGAGTCATCTCTCCATACCCTCAAGTGTGTCTTTATTCCACAGTAAACAAGGGCTATATGAACCTTTGGAACTAGGAAGGGATTTCCAAGGTGGGTTTACCTTATTGGTTGGGGTTAAGATATTGGTGTACCTTATTTGCATGGAGAGGCATTCCAGGTGCCAGGCTACATGACTACCTTGAGAATTGTGGGGTTGGGGATCGCCATGCTATGTGCCCTGGAGCATGCAGTCATAGAACAGGGAGGGAGCAGTCCTTACTCTTTCTGGTCTCAAGATTTGATATTTTTCGGCTTTGGACATGTCTCTGACTTCACTCTAGCTCCATACCTGTTTCCCCAGTGACCCAGCCTATGTGTCCCACAATAAGATCAAGTCCCTAGAGCCCTGCAAGGATATGGCAGTTTCTTCTTTGTTTCATTTTGTTGTTGGTGGTGTTTTTTTTTTTTTTAAAGCAGGTTCTTCCTATATTTCTAACTGAAGCTAGCCTCAAACTCACTATGTAACGTAGGATGGCTTCAATTTGTTTTTCTTTCCTCAGTCTACTGAGTGTTGGAATTACAGTACCGCCATACTCATCTAACAGAGCTGACTTTAAGAGCACAGAAGATCACACCACTTTATAATGTGTTATAAAAGATTCCATCCTGGAAAGTAGACCCAGCCACAGACATCATGTTTGTAACAAATAAGTTACCAGAACCTCCCATAGCTGAGGCACCTCTGAAGCTACTGTGCCTAGTTAGTGTTTTAATTCAAATGCATCACAAAAGAAACACATGAAAGTAATGTTTTCTGTGGAAGGGGAGAAGAAAAGACAGAACTTGGAGCCAGACAGCTTGCAACCAAGTGACACTTTTAGTTTCATGATGAAATCAGTCATTTAACAACTATGTGCCTTCATTTCCCTATCTACAAAATCAGAAGGAGAAAGCTATCTACTCCCAGTGTGGTTATGAGATCATTAGGCGAATTAATACACGAAACAGTCTTAGAATACCGTAAGCTACCAACATATGCAACTACATCAGGGCTTCTCAACTTGTGGGTTACAGCCCCTTTGGGGGTCAACCAACCCTTTCACAGGTGTCACCTAAGAGCATCTGAAAACACAGACACTTACATTAAGATTAATAACAGTAGCAAAATTACAGTTATGAAGTAGCAACAAAAGTAATTTTGCCATTGGGGGTCACCACAACATGAGGAAAATGTGTTAAAGGGTCACAGCACTAGAAAGGTTGAGAAATACTGAACTATATCATACTTTAACAAACAGGAGTTACCATCTCAGAATTCCATTTTGTTCCTGAAGTCTCTAAGAAGCCAGTCCAGGATATGTGACTCCTAATTCTCTAACAGACAAGTAATGTATCTGGCTGAGATTTGTTTCTTCCCATAAAACTGTTAGAATACTGTCTTCCTTTAAGGACTTCCCAAGGGTAAAAAGCTAGAATAGACAGTGGGTCTATATTTGAGTGAGTTTAAATATCCGAGCACTCCACCGCAGAAGATCCTACTGAGTAAGGTGTAGCCATGCAGCTAGTTAGTACAAGCAGAGCCTCAATGTGAAGACCAAATGTTGATTGGTAATTCTCCCCTGCTTAAGCAAACCCATAGGGGAACAGAAAACCATTTCTCTTGCTACAGTTTTCCCACCAAAAAAACTGAAGAAAATTAGACATAATGTGAACCACATATGTCCAAATACACCATAATTCATTTGGTTATAAAATGTAAGTCTCTTCTGGCCTGCCATATTTGAATCCATTCTTATCTCATATTCAGACTCTGCCTCTAAATCTCCACACACCTGCATTATGTTTACTTCCAGAGTAACCGTGATTTCTTCAAGCCTGGGGGATTTCTGCCCCAGAAGAAGCTCCATGAGAGGAGAAACACTGTGTACTGAGATTGGAAATGGAATACATAGATAAGTTCATGTGGCTAACAGAGACAGCTTTCGTACTGGGAGAAGCTCAGGGGGACAAATAGAGTGTTTAAGCTACTAAAAGCAGATTACCATGTGCTTAATTATTATGTCTCACATGAGAAAGTTTTTGAAAAATTACAGCAGATTAGTAATTATGCTCTTAGACTCACTGCAGCAAATTTTAATAGACTCTGCCTTTTAGCTTGAATGGGACCGGGCTTTGCTCAGCAGTCAGTAAGTTCTTGTGTCAGAGCTAGAGTATATAGGTGAGTGGATAAATCCTAACCAAGGCAACACTGGGGGTGAGGAGGGCAAAGCCAAGTGCACTGTGCTTCTGTTCTTCTTGAAAAGAAGGCTCAAAAACTGCCTGCGCGCATGCTTTGCTTTCTGCCTCTTATCAGGGGATACACATGAGGTAACAATTTTCTACTTAGAGATTACCTAATGTCCCAGAACCCACTTACATGGTTTTCATAGAGAATTTACCATTTTTATGTTAGCAGTCTGTCTATTTCCGAACAAACTGGTAATTTTTTTTTTTTTTTTTTTTAGAAAAAGTGTAGTCATGAATTGCTTGGTAACAGGGACAAATTCTGAGAGATGTACGAATAGGTGATGTCATATGGCCACCATTGAGTGCGCTTACACAGATCTGTATGGTACAGTTCATGACACACCCACTAGATAGTGTGTACCTCATATTTGTGGTTCATCTCTACCAAACACCATGTGTGGTTCAGAGCTGTGTATAGGAGATGTTTTAACTCAGAACCCACCCAGTCAACCCTGTCATTCTAATGGGTGATGGCTGGCCACTGAGATCTGTAACACTCTTCTCCAATGTCTTCTTTCTAAACCAAATCCATCCTGCTCACCTAGCTCAGATTATTACCTTGGAACCATTGATCTTTTCACCCTTTGCATCATCCTATTATTGTTTTTCTTTCTGAAGTTTTCCTTTATCCCTCCCATCCTGTCTAGACCTGGCAGATGAGGCTGGGGGGGGGGGTGTTCTTTACTGATTCTGATTCTTCAAAGAGAGCTGTCACCCCCCCCCCCCCCCGCCAATATTATATTTTGCCTAAGTCAAGCAAGGTCTGTCTGTATCTATTATATCCAAACAACCCCACTGAATATAAGGAACTAACAAAAATTTCATATGTACTGCATCTGTATATTACACACATTATT
Source organism: Lophiomys imhausi (assembly GCA_907164525.1). Lineage (NCBI taxonomy): Eukaryota > Metazoa > Chordata > Mammalia > Rodentia > Muridae > Lophiomys > Lophiomys imhausi. Next base: position 15,886,212 of record CAJQZJ010001896.1, read on the forward strand.
TATGAAAAATATCATGCTAGGCACCATTCTAAGCTCTGAACATGTAGTAAGTCCTCCATGCTTATATGTTTATGAAAAATCCCACTCTGCACTTCCTTTGGTACTTCTATTTTTTTATGAAACACTGTCTTAATCTTCAAAATTTTCATAGATGTATACAGTGTGTCTTGGTCATATCTGCACTCTCCCTCCACTTCCCTCTGTCCCTATCCCCAGTTAATCTCCCTTTCTGCATTAAATCTTCTTTCTTTCTTTCTTTCACAAGTATAACCTATGGAATCCATTACTCATTTCCCAATCCAGTGTTTTTCATTTTTCAAATGTAGTTATTGATGTTTAACAAAGTCTTCAATTTTTTAAATTATTTATCCTTTACCCACTGGAAAATAAATTCACAAATATGTCTCTAATGCCTAGAATAGTCTTTGACACATAGCAAGGCTTTAGTAAATAAGTGTTTAATTATAAAACTGTTTACTGACTGAAGCTGAAGAGATGGCTCAGTGGTTAAGTGTAGAAAAGGCCTGAATTGTGCAATCCTAGCCCATCTAGGCTACCTCATAATTCCATTACCCAAATATGACCCCATATATACATACTTCCCTTTCGACTATTATTCTCCATGCTATGTTGATGTTCCAAGCCATGTGGAAGGATTTTCTTTAATCTACCCCATGGAGTGTTTCTCTCTTCTTCTTGCTCCTGGCTTCTCCCCAGAACTTTTTCCTCTCAAGATGCTCTCTGTCTCTGAAGCCCGTGCACCTTAGTCCTGCCTACCTCCATCTTTGCACAATTTCCAGGCCTCAGCATTTATTTAACCAATCAGAGACAATGTAAGTAACAGACAGCAATCAGGACCAATTAACATTTAGAATGCTTAACACCACCCCATCAGTTAAGATCACTGGTTGTTCTTTCAGAGGACCTAGGTCCAGTTCCTAGCACCTACATAGCAGCTAACAATTTCTAATTCCAGTTCCGGGGATCTGATGCCCTCTTCTGGCTTCAGTGAGCACCAGGAATGCACAGACAAACTTACAGGCAAAGCAAACACACAAAATAAAAATAAATAAATATAATGAAAATAAATCTTTAAAGATCAGTTAATGAATTATATTGCATTTTTAGTGAATATTCCTTGAAATCCACAAGGTCCTCTAGCCCATCTTGCAAGACTCACCTTGGCGCATAGGTAACAAGGTTTGCTTCCCAGTCTAAGGCCTTTTAAATGAAAGCTTGATTTGCACATCTGTGCTCCTGCCCAGCAACAGAGGACTAGAACATATGACCTCCTGAGAGCTCTCTGGCCCTTGACATTCAAATTCAATTCCACTTAAATGTCCTTAAAGTAATTTGTGGAGAAATTCTTTTCCTCCTCCTCTCTGGACTGGAGTTTGTATTTATCTAATTATTTCCTTGGTAGATTGACCCAGCTTGAAAGGAGCACCATGTCATCTCCCCTGGAACTGCTCTAAGCCCTCACTTTATAAAAACGGGAAGACTAAAGACTCAGCTCTCTAGGGAATTAAATTGCATTCAAATAAGATTAAGGCTTTTTGACTCACAAAAGCAAGGACAATCAGAGGCTAACTAAGCCAAAGCAATTGTTCAGCAAACTAATCCAGACATGTTATTCACAAAAGGACTCTCACAACTGGTTAGCAAAGGAAAAGAGAAAATGCCCAGAAAGGAATGCTGGACTGGATGGAGTTAGGAGAGAGTTCAGAGTTCAGTTTCTGCTTCCTTCAGAGCTGAAACCTTGTCCCCTCTCCATGCTGAATGTGTCCTTCCTCAATTTTGTTGACTGTGGCCCAACACCTCCCAATGACCTCGGTAAGAATCTTTAATAGAGGATGGAGGAGGTTCGCCCTCTGCAGACATGCTGGATGAGTAGAGATCCAAGGTGCAAAGCAGTCACTAGGGATCAAAGGATGAGAGTGTGTGCCATTCCTTGGTTTGAATCATAGTATTTTGATCTCTTACAGGATATAGATTCCTTCTTAAAAGCACTATTTTGGGACAATTAAATAAAGGGAATAAAATTACAAAGAAAACTAATTCCATTATAATCCATGTATCAAAATACTTTCTGCCCCAAACAGGTAAGTAGCACATGTATTCATTAGCATATTAAATTGGGAGCCAGCAGTTAGTCTGATAACTACAGTAATTTTATAGTGGTGACAAGTTTAAATGATGGTTGGAAGTATTTCAACCAACAATGGTATGCTCTAAAAAATGTCTACAATTTATAAATTTGGTATAAAAAGGACAGATATCACAGATAAAACTAATGGTACTATGGCTTATTCTCTACATTCATAATGGAAGGAAGTGTTAACTTTCAGGTCAGTGTGAGTATAAGTAAAGATGGATGTAATCTCCCCACTCCAGTTCATGGATGCCCCTCACCTTCTATCTCAGGTTGGGAACCCCTGATATAGACATCAGAAGACCCTTCTGTAACTAATGTACAATAATATCCCCATATCCTCTTGTACTTACTTACATTTAATCTGACCATTCCCAGTCAACAAGTATTCTTTTTGGCCAGGTCAGTAAGGAGAAAGTTTGTCAAACTGGAAGGCGACCAGCCCTGTCATTGTATGCTTTATGCTAAGAGAATAGACCTCTTCAGACTGATGGAGAAGGGCTGCCAGTTGCCATAGAATTCTGGCTCTGGGTTGCTCAACTTGCCCCTAATGTGGCCACAACTATTGCTTGAGAAAAACAAGCTCTTTACACTAGAAACAGTTCAATCCTTGACAAAGCGGGATGATTAGTGGGTGATTTAGAATTAGAACCCTGTGATCTCTATCAGTGCATTTACCTCTCTGGAGCTGAGCATTTTAATTTCAGTATTGGGAAAGCAACACCATCAAGCCTGTTACAGAATGAAGTGTGAGCCCAGTGACTGTCACATTCCATACACCTAAGAAGCATTGTCATCTGTCATCCTTACTGTTGCTGTTGCTGTTACAGCAGCTCCCAGCTTTCTATTTGTCTCACATTCCTGTGTGTTAATATAATATGCAGAGTTCAAGACCCTCCACAGAGTCTGCATTTTCATGAAGACTTTGATCATTCCAGATATGCTAATGAAATAATGTGCTTGTTAAACCCATGAAATTGACAGTTTTGTAGGACAACAGTCCATGATTGAAAATGTCACACAGTTAAGTGTAGTACATGGCATCGCTAGCAGGGACTGGTATACAGGAAGTTGTCTCTGTAAAGAGTCTTCCTTTCTCCCTCTCTCCCTCCCTCCCTCCTCCCTCCCTTCCTTCCTCCCTTCCTTCATGATTCTACTCATCTTTCCACAATCATTCTCAACTCTTCCTTCCACAATTGCCCCTGAGGTTCAGTGAGGTTTCTGGTTTGCTGTTATAAAACTCTTTTCTATTAAGAGAATTACTTGAATGCTTAATAAAATTATTTTTAACATGATATAAGGTACATAAAAAACATGACAAGTCAAACTAAACATGATGGTGCATGCATGTGATCCTGGCACTCAGGAGACGGAGGCAGGCTACGTAGTAAAACTCTGTCTTCAAAAAACAATTAACAAATCAGAAGAGAGGTTGTTTGTTAGCTCTATACAACAGCCATTGAGCCATTTTTACACTGAGATGAGAAGAGGTTAGCAAATTGTATTATTTCTTGTCTCATTTGAACATGTGGTTTTGTAATTATGATTAAGTGACATGTTCCTAATAATCTTTGTTATAAACTAATTTGTGAATGATTAAAAAGGAGGATTTAAATACCATGAAAAGTAAATGGAAAAGTCATATAGCTAAGATTGGGGACTCAAAATAACATCATTAAGGCAAGATTGTTGAACTCAGTATTGAGAACAACACTGTCCTGTGTGGAAGGCCAAGTCTTGTGTGCCTTTGAATTCTCTGAAAGGCAGGTAGTGAATGTGGCCATAGACTAAAATGCTGCAGAATGAAACACACACTGAATTTCAAAGACTAGGTAGTAAATAAAGGATGTAAAAGGCATCATTAATCATCTGAACTCTGATCACATAACAAGAGCACAGTAATTTGGATGTATCAGGTTAAACATATCTAGTATTATCATAAATCCAAAGTTTAGCCAAGAACATAAAAGCAGTAGTAAAATGAACTTCTTTCGATTGCCTTTCTTCAGTGTGTCTACTGGAACATTTAACACTACGTACTTGACACAGCCAAGTGTTCTGTGACAGATGGCTGAGTGACTGAAATGAAGATACATGCAGTAGAACAGTAGCCTTGAGGAGGAATGAATTCTGTCCACTACAGCATAGATAACCTTTAAAAACACATCAAGGGAAGGGGAACAAGTCAAACACAGCAGAGTAAATATTGTTGGATTCTGCTTATATGTAGCACCAATAGCGGGAAAATCAATACAAAAGGAGAAAGATGATTGAGGGGAAAGGAAAGAGTCAAAGGAAAGCGATTGTTGAGTGGCTGCAGAAATGAATGGGCTCTGGAAATGTGGAGTGGAGAGAGGGTCACACAGCAAGAACATACTGAATGGTATTAGATTGTGCTGAAATGATAAAATGGTAAATTTCATGTTATATGCATTTTGTCATAATTAAAGACTTTTGTATATGGCGCACAAATGGGGGCTCACATTTCTGTGGATGAGGCTTCTCTAGAGCTTAGCAAAGGGCCAAGAAGCAAGTCCTATGTGCCACACACGCCTGTGGTCGTTGAGCTCAGCCTTTGCAATAGGAAACCACAGGATTTGAGCACTGAATAGCTTCAAGAGCTCAATTTGTGACAACTTTAGTTTTCCCATCTGAGAAATAGGGTCAGGTGTTGCTCCCTGTGCTATTTTAGGTCTATAAGAGTTTGTCTAGTTAGTGAGTAGCCTAAACAGAAGTGATGGCCAAGAAGTGGTACTCGCTGCCCACGCAGGGGAAACCAGGGCCTTTGCTGCTGCTGAGACTCTACTATTGTGAAATCGCCCAAAGAACGCCTCAAAGGTTCAGTCAGTGTTATCCAGCTTTCCTGGGCAAAAGTGCAGTAAGTGTATCTCCCATTCTGGGGACTGTGAGAGACGGGCTGGACTCCATTCTATAGGAAATGTGTGCTCTGAGGCTGGGGAGATCGCAGTACCTCAAGTGTTTGGTGCACGAGCGCTTGAACCTGACTCTAGTTCCCTGAACCCAGGTGCTGTGGTATGCGCTTGTAATTTTGGTTCTAGGGAGGGCACAGAACATCCCTGAGACCCTTGAGGATCCCTGGCCAGCCAGCCTAACTGAATTGGCAAGGCCCAGGTCAGTGAGAGACCCTGACTCAGAACACAAGGTGAGATCCTTCTGAATAACAGCACTGGAGGTTGTCCTTAGGTCTCCCCACACATGTACCATATGTGTTCATGCACCCTTACATACATGTGTGCCCCACCCACAGCAGTGCTCTATTTGTATCACTCATTCTAACATGCTTAGGTATAGCAACTCATAAGATGATGTAGACTCCTCCTGTCCCATAATAGGCACTAACAGCAGCCAAACTAGGGAGGTGAAGATTACTCCAACATTCTTGTCACTAACAAAATCAGTGCTTCCATGGGGACCAGGCCAGGTAAGCCACCCAGCATGGCTGAAATCTGTTGTGGTGGGTTTTTAAAAAGTAAGCCCACACATGTACACACACTGGCAAGAGCAGATTAAGCTAAACTACGCAGTTTAGCAGCCTCACCAGGGCAGGCCTGGAGAGGGCTGGGAGAGCGCAGGTGGAAGCAAAGCTCCAAGCCATAAGACTGCCACAGAGCTGGGCACCACAGGAACTTCAACCTGCCAGGACCCAAGAGCCAAGCAGACCTTTTGGTGCCTGTTTCTGAAGATGCCCCAGATGTGGACACTTTGGCTAATGTATTCTCCCAATGGCAATATCATTGCAAGGCAAACTGAAGCTATCCTTTAAGATTCTTCCCGTCACTATGTGCCTTGCCTATGGAAAAGAAGCATCACCAACGTACTCCTTCCACATGTACTATGCAGACACTATCCTGCTTATACTAAAAGCCGACTGCATCAGAGCTCAGAATCATGTGTTTGTAATTGTTTTGTCTGAACAACCATGCCATATGGGTCATCCTACTTGATGCTGACGATACCTACCTCTGCACAAACAGTGTCATCATGTGCAGTTTAGAGTTGTATACATTACTTAACAATCCCATAGCAATCAAGCTGCTTTAGGATTCACATCCAGTCTGCTAACCTCAAAAGCCATTCTTCTGGGCACTGTGGTGTATACTGTGCTCATTTTCAGGTTATTACAGTTATAACACACGTGACCTGAACCTTGCATACACTCACTCCTCAGTTCTTTCTGAATTTCCTGTTAACAATAGTACTGATGAAAACAATTAAAATGACCATGCCTTCTCCAATTATGTTGCTACTGCTGTTTGAGAGACAAGACCTCATATTGAAGGCCAGCCTGGCCTCTAGCTTGTAGCAATATACCTGCCTCAGCCTTGCAATTGCTGAGATTAAAAGTGTAAACTGATGGGACCTCATGAAACTCAAAAGCTTCTGTAAAGCAAAAGGCACTGTCATTCGAACAAAATGGCAACCTACAGATTGGGAAAAAAATCTTCACCAGCCCCACATCTGACAGAGAGCTAATATCCAACATTTACAAAGAACTCAAGAAATTAAATGCCAAGAAACCAAATAATCCAATCAAAAAATAGGGAACAGAGATAAACCAAGAATTCACAAAGGAGGAATCCCTAATTGCCAAGAGACACTTGAAGAAATGCTCAGCATCCTTAATCATCAGAGAAATGCAACTCAAGACAACTCTGAGATTCCATCTCACACCTGTCAGAATGGCTAAGATCAAAAGCTCAAATTACAGCACATGCTGGCAAGGTTGTGGAGAAAGGGGGGCACTCCCTCCATTGATGGTGGGAGTGCAAGCTTGTACAATCACTATGGAAATCAGTCTGGCAATATCTTAGAAAATTTAGAATGGCTGTACCTCAAGACCCAGCCATACCACTTCTAGGTATTCATCCAAATGATTCCTCACCAAACCACAAGGAAGTTTCTTCATCTATGTTCATGGCAGCCTTATTTGTAATAGCTAGAAACTGGAAACAACCCAGATGTCCCTCAACCGAAGAATGGATTAAAAAAAAAAAACAAACTGTGGTACATGTACACAATGGAATACTACTCAGCCATCAGAAACAATGAAATCATGCAATTTGCAGCCAAATGGATGGAATTAGAGAAGCTCATCCTGAGTGAGCTAACCCAGACTCAGAAGGATGCACATGGCATCTATTCACTTATAATCAGATTTTAGCCATATGGTACAGGATAACTATACTATAGCCAATGCACCAAGGGGAACAGGAACATAGACTTTGTTTCCTTTCAATGAGACACTTTGCCCTAGTGTGCTGCCTTGTAGGCCCCCAGTGTATGAGGAGGCTCTTGGCCCTCATATGACTGCTGAACTGGGGCAGGGGACTGTTATGTAGGGACACTCCACTCCAGAGGAGTGGGATGGAAGGGATAGGGGGTAGAGGGTGGGAGGGCGGGACTGGGAGGGGTGGAAAGAGGACACTAAAATGAAGATGTGACCTCAAGTAATAAATTAATATTTAAAAAGTGTAAACTGTTCCATGCAGCTAATCCAGGAACATTTTTGGTCTAAAACAGACAGTGGAAACAGAAAGCCAGATCATAACTTTAGTGGGTCTCTATCTCTGGGGCTACTTTTGTTAGTTTATCACTTGTCAAATGAGAAGATGAAGATCCCTGGCCAATTGCAGATAGTGAGCAGCTTGTGGAAGGAGTGTTGTCCCTATGCAGCCCCCGCTGCAGCTAAAATGAACAATCAATACTTCAAAGCTACAAGAAAGTATATTGAGAAAAATTTCTTGGTTGAAATTCAAAACTTGCTGCTCATTTCCAGGGTGTTCAGTTAATGAAGGCATAATTAGCTGTTAAGATAGTAAATAGGTAAAATGTACCCAGCTCTCAAGCTCTCCAAGCGCTTCTTCCATGACAGAGGTTCTCAACCTGTGGGTTGTGACCGCTTTGGCACACCTCTATCTCCAAAATATTTACATTATGACTCATAACTGTAGCCAAATTACAGTTATGAAAAGGCAATGAAAATGATTTTATGATTGGGGGTCACCATGAGGAACTGTTGTCTCAGCAGTAGGGAGGTTGAGAACTCCTGCTCTAGCTAAAACTCTTGAGAACATGGCGCCTGTGTTCATGGCACAAGGAGTAGAGAGGGAAAGGACATATAGGATAACAATATGATCCTGCTACCTGCATTTAACTACTGTTTGAGCACAGGTGTGTGTGTGTGTGTGTGTGTGTGTGTGTGTGTGTATGAATATGTGTGTGTACACATGTATTTATGAAAAAATTCTAAGTGCTTGAAGTCCTCTGGATTGACTAAATCTGATTTGCAGATAAGATTTTCTTAATATTCAAGAGTGCATATAACTATTAATTCAGTGCTGGAGTGTAGCTCGCCTGCCAACATTCATGAAGCCCTGAGTTTGATTTCCAGCATCCCTCAATTTTTTTTCAGCTCAAAGATTGAGCCAAAGAAATAAAGAAAGGAGAAAAAGGAGAAAGGGAGGAAGGAAGAAAGTTTGCTGAGTTTAGCTTCCCTCCACCCTTTATCTACTTCTATAGCTTCTCCTAGGATTCTCAGAATCCCAGATTATCCACTGAAGGTGCTCAAGTTTGATACTTTCATTCTCCTAGTAGTACCTGCACATCAGTTGGGATGACTCCAGCAAGTTGTCCACAATGAGCTGTACTTGTTCTGCTTGGTATTGAGAAACGAGTATGAAAATCTCTTGGGCTATGATGGGCCTATTTGTGTTAAGTAATGCCTATACAATCACTCTGGAGAGGTGGCCAATTCAAGTTAATTAACTGTTTTGTCAGACTTGGGGAGGTCTAATTAGATTTGATTCATCTCTAATTTAGTACCAATGAGCATATTTTGATGATTCTTTCAAGTCTTCTGAGCTTTGCAGCAGACACGTGCTCATCTCTTCCCCTTGGGCTCTTTTCCTCCCCGTCTTAAGGAATGGCTTGGTGAGTCACTGTAAAGTCTATGTTCCCCCTGTCTTCCCTAGAGCTGAGGATGGGATCTGGGCACTGGGGTAGCTTCTGGCTGTGGGCCACCTCCCTAGAGTATTCATATGGAGCCAAGATTGGTGTGTGTCCAACCACAAAGAACCAGGACCAAGGCCCAGGGGGAGACTCTGGTCAGAAATAATTGCAGACAGCTCTACTGGCGCCTCTGACTTGGAAGCTTCAAGGAGAACCACATGACTTCAGCCCAAGTCTAAGTAACCTTTGACCCTCTGCCCAGCTCTTATGCTCCCTAGAAGAGGTGCTCTAATGAGCCAAGGTGTCTCTCTGATCTGGCGTAAGCCTGGTTTTTGAGTCATTGTTTTTTTCAGGAGGGTTTGTTTTGTTTTGAGCTACCCTGCAAGAGATTTTAGAATAAACATCAATCTTTAACCTCTAATTTTCTCCTTCTGATCTCTTGTAATTATCTGATTGGTGTGAAGCTGATGGTATGCTTTAGTATAACCACTGAGTACCTATCACACACACACACACACACACACACACACACACACACACACACACAC